>VMDO01012026.1:0-63993 GCA_007922755.1 Pedetes capensis | reverse complement strand
CTCTTTAGAGTATTGAAAAGCAAAGATGTCACATTGAAGACGAAGGTGCGTCTGACTCATGCCATGGTATTTTCAGTGGCATCATATGGTTGTGAAAGCTGGACATTGAACAAGAGAGACAAAAAAAGAATTGATGCTTTTGAATTGTGGTGCTGGAGACGTCTATTGAATATACCATGGACTGCCAAAAGAACCAACAGACCTGTCCTAGAAGAAGTACAACCAGAGTGCTCCTTGGAAGCAAAAATGGCCAAACTGCGTCTTACATATTTCGGACATGTAGTCAGGAGAGAACAATCCCTGGAGAAGGACATCATGTTTGGAAGAGTGGCAGGTCAACACAAAAGAGGAAAACCCTCCACCAGATGGGCTGACACAGTGTCTGCAACAATGGGCTTAAACATAAATAAGATTGTTTGCCTGGCACAGAATCGGCGAGTGTTTCGATATGCTGTACATAGGGTAGCTATGAGTCGGACTTGATTCGACGGCACCTAACAATAACAACAACAATATTTCAATCATGGGTATGTACCACAATTTGGTCATCTGTTCATCATCCACTGACTCATCCATGGATCTTACTCTCACTTCGTGGTTCTTGTGATTGATGCTGCAATGCACTTGGAAGTGTGACTATTTCTTCAAGCACTGCTTTCACTTCTTTTGTGTATAAACCAGGAAGTGGCATTGCTGGACCATATGATAGGTAATTCTGTTTTTAATGTTTCACAGAGAGAGAAATTTGTTTTAAAAATTAATTTCCTGGCTAACTCTTTTTAAGGACTTTTTTATACAGAAGATGGTAATGAGAGGGTACAGCATGTTTTCAAAGGCATTAGAATTCTCCAAGAGAAAAAACAAAAATCTCAATATAAAAAATCCTGACCAGTGCAATCCCAGAGACCAGTTAAAGGTTAATTTCCAGAACACTGTCTGAGTCTAGATCCTTGGCCAGCAGCCAACTCCTCTGTCCTCTAAAGTCACAAAGCACAAAGAGTAACTCTGAAATAAAGCCATCCCACCAAATAACCACATCAGTGAATTTCCTCCCTCATTCAACAAACAAAAACAATCTGTGGTTTTGCAGGCTCATTCAGTGGAGTCTACCCACAGCCAGCACACACATGCAGACAAATGACAATAGCAAAAGGCAAGCAGACATTAGATGTGTTCATAAATATGAAATGTTTTTCTTTCTTTTCTTTCTTTTTCTTATTGCTTTCCCCATCTCCTTTAATACGTGCTACAGTTAGAATCTTTTTCTTTGTTTTTTCAGTATTTGGGAGTGTGTGTGTGTGTTAAACCCAGGGCTTCTCATGCTAGGCAAGTACTCCACCACGGAACTGCACCACCAGCCCCTTTTATTTTATTTTTTATTTTGAAGCAGTGTCTTGATGAGTTATGCAGGCTGCTTCTGGCTTTGAACTTTCAATCCTCCTGCCTCTGCCTCTTGAGCCGCTGGGATTACAGGTGCGTGCCACCATGCCCAGTTATTGTTAGAATCTTAAATGTCTCTCAAAGGCCCATGTGTTAGAGGCTTGGACCCCAGTGCACGGCACTACTGGGAGGTGGCAGAACCTTTAAAAGGTGGGGCTTAGTGGGAAATTTTAGATCATTAGGGTGTGCCTTTAAAGGGGATTGTGGGACCCTGGTCTCTTCCTCTTTCTGTCACTTTGCTGCTATGAGTTGAATAGCTTTGCTGTGCCACACACTCCCTGTCATGATCTGCTGCCTTACCACAGGCCTAAAAGCAATGGGGCCCCTCCATCACTGATGGAACCCTCCCAAACTATGAGCCAAAACAAACCCTTTCTCTTTAGAAGTTCATTATTTCAGGTATTTGTTACAGTCATGCAAAGCTTACTGATACAAAACATGAGCAGTATTCTGAGCAATCAGTAAGTATTGAGCACCTTCTATCTACCAGGCACTCTTAAATTCCCCCAGGGCTGGATCTTTATGTGGATATTTAGGGCACTTCTTAGTTTCTGGATAAAAACTAGACTTTCTCTGGACATTTGCAGGAACTTCTGGCTCCTCTGCTGTAGCTACAAAATGCTGTCCACTCTTTATGTTCTGTGCTATCCCTGACCCCAAAGACACTTCACACCACTCTTTTCTAAGGACCATCACACAGGGTACTTTTCCAGCTGGATGAAGGCCTTTGGCAGTTTCCTTCACTATCAAATGAGAAGGGAATGAGAGATAGCCTCAATATCTAGCAAATTCATGATTAAACAATTCATGATGCATTCAACTTAACCAATTGTTTTAAAATACTTTTTTTTTTTTTTTTTTTTTTTTGGTATACCTAGGGGTTGAACCCAGGGCTTTGCATATACTTTGAAAGTGCTCTACCACTGGGCTGTACTCCTAGCCCATTTTTTGTTTATTTTTTAAATTTTGAGTCAGGGTCTTGCTAAATTAAGCAGGCTGCCTCTGGCCTTGAACTTGCAATCTGCGCAACCGTGCCCTGCAATTGATCCCTTTGAAAGAACACCTGTCTAATGAAAATTTCCTAAAAGTTGCCAAGTGTTTCAACTTCTATCTATAAGGATGTTTGTTTCAGTGATTTTTTTTGTAAAAGAAAGAACACAGAGGAAGTTACCAATATGACAGATTTGTTGAGTAAATTGTGGTGCATCTCAATCAAAATAAGCCATTAAAATAATGATTTGGTTTTGATATTCACAGACATTCTATGGTGGCAAACAGAATATAATTACCAGCACTCATAGTTTTTATTTTTATTTGTCTTTTGTTGCTAGCAAGTGAACCCAGAGTCTCGTGTATGTTAGTCAAATGCTCTACCACTGAGCTATATCCCCAGTCTATACTCATAGTTTTTTAATTGGAAAGACATACTCTGTTATTATCGATACTTATATCCATGTAAAGGGATAATGGGATGTTTTTTTCTTTCCTCCGAAATTTTTTACAATAAACATATTTATTTTATAATAGGCAATGAAAACAGGCAAGTTTTTATTCCTTGGGGAGGGACCTCAAAACTAAAGGCTGTCCTAGGTTCAAATCAGATAAGCACTCATTATAATCAGCAGAAAGAAAGCAGTTCGTGATTACAGCACCAGCAGTTTTGGCAGAAGCAGAACCCCTTATCAGCAAAATACAAACAACTGTGGTTTTAAAAACTCATTTCTCAAAAACAAAAACAAAACCTCATTTCTTAAGAATGTGAGGATTCCGTGTGGGATGAGGGATGAAATAAATATCTGTGCAAATATATGTGCCTGGGGCGAAAATCCCCAAAAGTCCTCCCAGGCCTTCTCCCCTGGCAGTTACCAACTCTGGAAAATCCAAGGAAGCGAGACAAATCGGGCTCGTTTTAAAAAGTGCGAGAGAAAAGCGACGCCTCGCCACTTCCGAATTGAGAAAAGGGAGCAAAGATCCACACAAAAAGGCAAAACGAAAAGAGAAATAACGCAGAGGAGCTCCACGCCACGTCTGGGCACCACTGTCTCGCGGGCCCAGCCGCAGGTCGGTTGGACTCTGCTGCAGCACGTAGCGGGCAGCGCTGACCCGGGAGTGATTTAACCAATCAGAGAGCGACTGGGCCCGGCCTGGCCGGTGATTGGAGGGGCGCGGCGGGGGCAGGGAGGCCCGTGCGCGTGCGCTTGCGGTCGTGTGCTCTCGGCGCGCGCCGCCTTTAGCTGGCTACAGAACTGGTGGAGTCGGTGCGGCTGCTCGGCGCGTGGCCCACTGTGTAGCTCCCGGCTGAACCGCCCGTTTTGCGCCGCCATGCCGGCCGATCTCAGCAAGTGGTCGGGGCCCTTGAGCCTGCAGGAGGTGGAGGAGCGGCCCCAGCACCCTCTGCAGGTCGTCTACGCCGGGGTGGAGGTGGACGAGCTGGGCAAGGTGCTGACGCCCACCCAGGTACCGCGGGGCGGCCGGAGGGTGGGAGGCCCGTGCGAGGGGACCGGCGGGGACGGGGCGGGGAGGCCGTTTGTACGCAGGGGCCTCGAGAGGCAGGGGTGGCGGAGCCCACACCGCAGGCCTGCGGGAGACACTGATCCACTTTCCTGGGACTTCAAGGCCCGCAAGGGGCTGGGCCCAGAAACAGCCCTGATCCTGCGGTAGAGACCGGGGAGGGGTGGTGCCCAGGGTGGAGAGGCGAGGGCCCGCCGGGACGGCCCCCGAGTCTCCCTTGGAGCCCCGGAATTTTTAATAGCTTTAGTTAGGAGGGCAGAAGCCCCGCCCGAGTCAGTGACGCATTATGTAACCGGTGGCCCGCGTCCGCCAAATGCTTTCTCCTTTGTTTTGTGTTCTGCAGCTGGAAGGCTCGAGGGCAGGGACTTTGGGTCACTGTTTTTGCTTTTGGCCCTCGACGCCCATGGTCGAACTGCTCAAATTGGAGAAACTAGGTTTCTCGACGCCATTGCTAGGTGTTAGTTATGAAGCTGGGAGCAAAATGTGAATAAAGTGCCTGGCCGCTTGCTGTTTTGCACGTATAACAGAGTTTAGTGTTTTGGATTTTAAATTTTGGAGGCCTTGCCGGCTCCCTTCGTCCATACTTCCTGCCCACCTCACTACCAGGGTGTTCTCATTTTCTCTGCATTTTTAAATGTCCAGTGAAGGCACATTTCGCTTTATCAGGCCCCATGTAACCAACCTTTTGGTCACCAAATTCAGAGACACTCGTTCCTGACAAAATGTAAGGTTGTCGCTGAGAGGAGGACCCAGTGCCAGGGCTGGACTCCTGCCGCACTTCTTCCTGTTAATAACATTCTGACTGGGCACTGCACACCTGTAATCCAAGCAACTGGGGAGGCTGAGGCAGGAGGATCTCGAGTTAAAGGCCAGAGGCAGCCTGTGCATCTTAATGAGACCCTATCTCAAAATTTTTAAAAATGGGGGGTGGGATTAAGGGTGTGGCTCAGTGGTACCACACTTTCCTAGCCTGTGCAAGACCTTGGGTTCCACCCCGTGAATACTAGAGAAAAAAATCTAGCATACTTGCCCCATAGTGTTGAGACTGAAATAAATAATAAATATAAAACTTGAGGTTCTGGACCTTAGTAGAGGCAGTACACAGTAACTTCTATGAATAGTGTATTCTGTTTTGTCTTTAAGGAGTCTGAAGTCAGAGGGTGTTGTAGGGCATGGTTTCACACACCTGTAATGCCAGCACTTTCAAGGCGGAGGCAGGAGGATCACAAGTTCTAAGCCAGTCTGGGTTACATAGTGAGACCCTGTGTCAAGACAAAACAAAAGAAAAAGAGTATTGGTCTTTTCAGTATTTCTGGCCTTTTAACTCTACATTGGTTCCTCTCTGTAGGTTAAGAACAGACCCAGCAGCATTGCATGGGATGGTCTTGATCAAGGCAAACTCTACACCTTGGTCCTGACAGACCCTGATGCTCCCAGTAGGAAGGATCCCAAATACAGGCAAGTTGGGGAACAATGGGGAAGAATGCGTCATGCAGAAATGACTTACCTGGTGTAAGCCCCTTGCTGGACATGGAGAAGTAGACCTAGGTGGTGATATTTAGGCCCGAATGTGCATTTTCTGCCCCTTGGCTCCCAACTAGGACTCTGTAAAGTATAACCAGTAGTCATATTCCCCTGAGGCCTGATTGTGTTGGGCCTGATAAGCCAAGAATGGTTTCACATTTCTAGATGAGTAGGAAAAAAAAAAAAAGAAGAAGACTTTGTGACCTGTGAAAATTATATGAAATTGAAATTCTGGTGCCCTTAGTTAGAATTTTCTTGAAACACAGCCAGAGTAACAGACGTGTCTCCTCTGTGCCTGCTTTCCTGCTGCAGTGGCAGATTAGAGTGGTTGTGACAGAGCTGGTACAGCCTGCAAAACTGCAAATGTTGACTCTGGCTCTTTGTAGAATATTGCCACCCCTGCCCTCATCTTGAAGCCAGAGTGGGGCTGGTGTCTTCTTTGCAGACACATGCGGTTTTCCAAGGCAGACGCTTGGGACTGTCTTGGCCATGGGTGTGTGTCCCAGCCTGGAGCACATGCACGATGCCCATCTGCCAGCTGGGTGGTGACTCTGTACCAACCTGTGGTGCTGATGGTCCCATGTTCTTCTACATAGGGAGTGGCACCATTTTCTGGTGGTCAACATGAAGGGCAATGACATCAGCAGTGGGACAGTCCTCTCCGACTACGTGGGATCTGGGCCTCCGAAGGGTACAGGTGGGTTAAGGCTGCTTTTGAGGGGAGGCAGGATCGAGGCTGGGTGCGCATTAGGACTAGCCCAGAGTGTGGCCAATTAGTCTAGTTTTTAAAGCTGGGCTCCTTTTATTTATGAAAGCCCTTGTTCTACCTAGGATACTGGGCTGCTTGGTCTCCTTTTAGGGTAGTTGCCTTGAAGAGTGCATTTACACCTGTAGGAATGCCGGGTGCCTAAAACTTTGGGTTCTGATTGGCTGGAACCTCTGTGTAGAACTGCCTCATAGGCTTGGGGCCTCTAATAAGCAGGGGAGTTGGGGAGAAGGAAGTGAGGTACAGTGCTTAGAGTGGCCTTCTGGGGCCTGTACACGGGGTGAACATGGCTAAGCCATTTCTGTTCTATATTCAGCCTTTGCTCGGCATGATCTTCGAATTTCTAATTCCTATAAAAAGTCTCAAGAAATGATCATACTTTTCATAGGAACTGCAAAGAAAATGTCTTGAATATCTCTTTGTAGCTCCCTCTTTCTCCTAGAGATATGGTTTGGTATCTTGAAAAAATTTGGAAGACCATAGTGGAACCATATGGAAGATATACACACCATGTGTTGTATCTCATCATATATGTATGTGTACACACACAGATACAGGTTTTGTAGAGGAGAAACTACCCTTGAAACCCTGCAAGTCAAATAAATGCTCCCTCAGCTGTGGTGGAGGGCGACGCACTTTTAGGCTATTGTGCGTGACAAGATACCTCCAAGGAGTTAGCGGTGGGGGAAGCGTGAACGCTAGCTTTTGTGCACATGGTCTTGCCATGCATTAGTACGAAGAGATACAAAAAGTACCTGACGAGGACCGCTGGCCACCGGCTCATGTTTTATTTGTAGGCCTAGAAACTTCCAGATGGTTTGAAGCCCTTTCATACAATCCTAACAGGGAGGGTAAAGGGACACATTTCCCAGGGATCTATTACGTTCTCTAGGGTAGTTACAAAAGTAGGCAATTTAATTATGGAAGGAGACTCAGGAGAATAAAGCAGTTCTCTTGAGTTGAAGCTGTGTTCTCATTGAAAGAAGAAGCCTTAGTAACTCATTTTTTTTTTTTTCCCCTTACAGTACTTGCGGGTTGAACCTAGGGCTTCACACATACTTTGCATGTGCTCCACCACGGGGCTGCACCCCCAGCCCATTTTTTATGTTTTGAGTCAAAGTTTCACTAAGTTACGTAGGCTGCCTCTAGCCTTGAACTTGGAATCCTCCTGCCTCCACCTCCCAGCTTGCTGGGATTACAGGCATGCATCACTGCACCTGGTTACTTTTTTTTGTAACTTCCATATAGTAAATGTACAGATCATAAGGTTTCAGGCAGCAAATTTGACGGAGGCACATACATATAAACACTTCAAAAAGATGTAGGTCATTTCTACATCCCCAAAATGTTTTCATGTGACCTTTTGACTGACCTTCCCCAGAGCTCACCATTTTCTAGTGAGTAACCTGTCTCCATAAGTTACTTTGGCTGTTTTCCTGTTCATTAGATGCAGTGGCACAGAATGCACCTTATTTAATGACTGCTGTCTTTTATTCAAGAGCATGTCTGAGAGTCATCAAAGTTATTGCTTGTATCACTTCATTCCTTTTTACTGCTAAGTAGTATTCCCTTATGCTATATACCATAATGTGGAGCCATTCTCTTAATGAGCATTTGTATATTATGAATAAAGAGGCTATATACATCCTAGTGCCTGCAGCCATAGCACCCTGGCATCTGACCCAGTCTGCTCTTGGATCCTAAGCAGGGTTGGCCTGATTAGTCCTTGGATGGGAGACCGCCTGGGAATACTAGGTGCTGCAGGCTAGGGAGAAGGACCCAGCAACCCACTCCCAAAACACTATGCCATTGAAAACCCTATGAATAGGAGAGAAACACTGACATAGTGCCGGGCAGGGCACAGTGTCTGGGAGTGTTTTGTTCTGGTCGCTATGAGTCGGACCTGACTTGACAGCACCTAACAACAACATACATTCTAGTTGTTCTGTGGGCAGGTGTTTACATTTCTCTGGGTAAAAACCTAGGAGTAGAATTGCTGGGTCATAGAACTGTCTGAGAGTTCTTCAAAACAGTTGGAAATTTTACACTCAAATCAGCATAGTGGAAAAGTTTCAAGGAGATCCGTATAAGCCCCCCGTAGCTTCATGCCTGTGTTCCCAAGTTGCCCTCTTGATTTTAGACGTTTCAGTGTGTGTAGCATTGATAGTTTCACTGTCCCTCACTCTGGTGGTTGATGTTGAGCCGCTTACATACTTACCATTCTTATATATGTTGTAGCTTACTTTATAAATAACTTTGCTTTAAACCTGGTAAACACTCATAAAATTTACTGTCCTATTTTTAAGTGTCTGGTTCAGAATTGTTAACTCTAGGGCTTTTTCATCTTCCCAACTGGGAACTCTTATCTGGTGAACCACAGCGCCCCACTTTTGCCTCCTCCAGTCCTTGGCAGCCACTGTTCCACTTTCTGTTCAATGAGGTCGACTACTTCAGATACCTCATGTACGTGGAATCATACAGTATTTGCTTTTTTGTGACTGGCTTATTTCACTTAGCATAATGTCCTCAAGATTCATCCAAGTTGTGACATATATCAAAATTTCCTTCCTTTTCAAGGCTGAATAATATTCTACCTTGTGAATATTTTGTTGGTTTGTTTTTAATCCCTCCATCAGTGGACATTGGATTGCTTCCACCTCCTGGCTATTGTGAATAGTACATCAGTGAATATCAGTGTGCAAATATTTAAGTAATTTTTTTAAAACTTAAAAATATAAAAATTTTTTAAGAAGCTCATGGTATCCGTTTGTGTCTGGTGCTTCATTGGAACTTATAGAAAGCACCATAGTTAATAAGGTACATGCTGACTGGTGCTAAAACACTCTTTGGTGCTTAGTTGGTAAAAGTAAGTTTGGGTCATTGCAAAGCAAGTCTTACAAGGAAGTGAATTTAGAAGGTGGAAAGATAAATGTTCTCCTTCAGCCTGTGTCTGCTTGGTTTTGGTGTGACATCACTCACTGATCGATTTGCTGTTTGCTCACTCCATCCAGTTCTCATGTGTTTCTTAGCATCTGTGCCAGGCATTTTAAGGTAGCTTCTTGGGTGATAGAGTCAATAGGATAAATACCGTAGCTTACAGACCTTTTGATTCTAGCGGAGAGACTAATTACAAAGTTCAGATTTTAAGTACCGATGTTCCTGTGCCGGAAGTGAGATGGGTATGCTGATGGGGAATGCTTCAGATGGGCTGGAATTGTAGGATGGGCCAAACATAGAGTGGGGGTGGGGAGTTGGTTAGACACCAGGGGTAGGCCAAGGCTGGAACCTGCGGTCATCGGAGGCTGGCCTGAAGAGTTTGGACCGATCCCAGTTGTAGTGAGTAGCCCCTCATTCTGCCTCTCAGGGCCTTCAGCGTCCTGGTAAATAGGGCAATCTGGGGCCATCCAAGTTGAGACATTGGATGAATGCAGTGAAGTCCCTGTCCTGGGGGCCCACTGTGCACATCCGCCCTTCTGCCTCTCCCTCTAGGCCTCCACCGCTATGTCTGGCTGGTCTATGAGCAGGACAAGCCGTTGAAGTGTGACGAGCCCATTCTCAGCAACCGATCTGGAGACCACCGCGGCAAATTCAAGGTGGCGGCCTTCCGCAAGAAGTACCATCTTGGGCCCCCTGTGGCCGGCACGTGTTACCAGGCTGAGTGGGACGACTACGTGCCAAAACTGTACGAGCAGTTGTCTGGAAAGTAGGGGAAGCTGGGAACTGGAAGTGGTCCTGGAGACCCCAGCAGTGTTCACGTTAATAACACATAGATTTTCCCCACTCCCTCCGCACAGGTGAGACCTGAGCTGTCAGCCAGTGATGGTGGGTGACTTTTTCTGCTGCCTCTCCTTTAGGATTCTAGATAGTTGCATGTCCCAGTTCATGTTTTGATTGCATTTGAGGTCCATTTGGGGAATATTTTGGTACTGTGACGGGGTCATTACATTGTTAATAAAAGAATAGCAACCCAGAATTTAAAGAAAAAAATCCAGGTAAAAAGACCAGGTCTTTAAGATTTTTTTTTCTTTTCCAAGATGAATTTGTTATCTCTGCTATTGTGATCCTGAGTTCAGAATTGTGCACAGTGGTAGCATCTTTTGAGTTGTGTTTTTATGGCACCATCTCCCACCCAGATCAGCAGAGACTCGCATCTCTGCTAGACCCCACCTCAGTACATCTCAGGTGGCTTAACCGATGTCAGCATTCTGCTCTGACTCCTTTAAAGAGCAGGACTGGGAGAAGCATTGGGGAGATGGCTTTGCTGTTGCTGGGGCCTGGCCTTGTAGGCCAGTAGCCACGCTGGGTAACAAGGCTGTCAGGAATCTTGAATCTGCGCCTGCCAAGGTGATCATTTGTCATTGCTTTAAGACAAGCTAATCTGGAGTTGCTTAATGTTGTATTAATCCTGCTGTTTGCTTATTGTTGAATAAACACATTGGATGATCCAGACCTGCAGATACTTTGTCTCACTGGGTGTGGGTTTCATAAATGGGGGGGAAGTCAAGAAATAACCTGAGGGTGTGTGTCCCTCTCCACGAGCAGCAGTTGCTGTTGGGATTTGGTCCACAGGCCACAGAGGGTTCTGCCATTCCAACATGGCTTCATCAGGAGCAACATTCAGACGTGAGGTTTGTGAAAACTCCTTAAGACTTCAGGACAAGTTTTCTTGCATTTTACAAGCTGGCCTTTTGGCTTAAGAAGGACCCCCCCCACACACACACACTGTGCTGGGAATGGAACCCAGGGCCTCCCACATCCAGGCACATCCTGTCCCACTGAGCTGCATCCCCAGCTTGGGAACAGTATTCCCCCTTGGTGTAGCTGTGCAGACGCTATCAGTGCCTCAGACACGGCCTGTGTCCTCGTGTTGACCACATGGAATCACAGGCAGGTGAGGGCTACAGGAGGGCAGGAAGCTCGCCAGCTCCTGCCTTTAGATGAACTATAAGAAAGGAAGTGTGTGAAGTCTCATGTCACTGTGACTGGACTCTGAGGGAGAAGGAACTCTGGGTAGGGTCAGGCCTCTTCCACCTCTCACTGGGAGTATAGGCACATGCCACACGCCCATTTATGAAGTCCTTTCTTTGGAAACATTGCTTCATGTCACCTCTAGGGGCTACTGAGGTAGAAAGTTTTAACTTCAGTATTTTAAAATTGATTTTTAAGATTTTGTGAAGCAAGATACAAAGAAAACTACTTGACCTTGAAAATGAATATAGAAGGCTGGGTGTGTCACTCAGTGGCAGTGCGTGTGCTTTGCATGTGCAAGGCTCTGGGTTTGATCCCCAGCACTAAAAAATAAGCAAAGAAAAATATATGTGGCCATGCACTGTGTTAACTGTCACATGGTTAAAGAAGGCACATGGGATAGGAAGAAAGTGCCTTCTACCCCCATGCATGATCTCCACAGTGGCATACTGGTTTCTTGTGGTACAGTGTCAGGAAGTGTTTCATTTTGTTGTACATAGAGTCGCCGAGTCAGACCCAACTCTATGGCACCTAACAGCAACAACAATATATTTGACTGACCGACCAGTCCCTTCCTTTGATGTTTAGATTTTTGGTTATTTGCTATTATTAACCGTGCTTCAGCAAACACTTCCTATAGGTATAAAGTACTTTGGCAAGTAATTTTATGGGGGAATTTCCTAGTATTGAAATAATTATGTACATTTTCCATTATATTGACAGACTGTACTTGAAGAAGATAACACTGTATTTGTGTCATTGGTATATGAAAGTAAATAAGTAAAAATAAAATGAAATAAAAATAATAAAACAGGCATAGAGAGCCAAGTGTGGTCGCGCATGCTTGTAATCCCAGCACCTGGGAGGCTGAGGCAGGAGGATCATGACTTTGAGACCAACTTGTCTCAAAAAACAAAGACAAAACCCAACAACAAAGAATAAAGCAGGTATAGACTCAGATGATTCAGAAAAAGGTGAATGACCCAAAAAACTGTATACTAAAGAAATTCACATAGTGTATATGAGAAAACCCACGTTTTAGAAACCCACACTTAGAAACAAGGAAATATCGTATTTCACCTATTAGACTGGATGGTGACCTGAACTAGGCCAAGAGCTCCTTGCTAAGAAGCAAGTGCCCCTGGTTCTGAACGTAGCTCTGCCCTCAAAGCTCAGGTCACAACGATGCTGCCCACTTGGACACCAAGCTCCAGCTATATCATTTGGAAAAAACAGGGATGTGGGGGTCAATCCATCTGTCTTCACCTTAGGGATGTTGGAGAAAAAATGATCTTTTGTCAAGATTAAGGGACTAATTTGTACTTGTAAATGAGGAAATGGGGCCTGACTGACATACAGGAATGAAGCATAAAAGCCTGGTTTCCTCGGGGCTATTTCCTGGCCCTGCACTTACTTGGAGCCTCATTTTGACCCATAGCAGAGGGTGACACACAACATGCCAACCATTCTGGAAGTCCTCACTTAAATGCTGATGAACAGGCAGGACCAGGTCTCTGAAAGAGGGTTGGGATCTCTCCAGTGTTTAAACACCACAGTGCAGAGCCTACATCTGTTATTAAATCTATGCAAAGTCACACGGCCTGGATGGCTACTGAAAACCCTCCAGGAGTGGAGACGAGACCCTTCACATGGCTGGGGTACTCCAGCACAGGTGCCTCCTCTTCCTGTCACTCACATTCTCATTAACCTCCAAACTTGCTGTCTGCTTCTCGGTTCAAGGAACACACCAGCCTACTTCCAGATTTGGCCCTTGCCAAATGTTGCCTGGAACCCTCTTTCCCTCTCACTTTCAGTATCCATTCCCCCTCACAGTGTCCCTTAACATCTTCAGAGAATCCTTCCCCCAAGTAGGTTAACTTCTCCCACACCACTCCATTGCAACATTATCAGGGTACCTTTTTTTTTTTTTTCCTTTGGTTACTGGGGGTTGAACCCAGGGCCTTGCGCTTGCATGCTCTGCAAGTGTTGGGCCACTGAGCTGCACCCCCAGTCCATTTTTTTTCACTTTTTTGAGCCAGGGTGTTGCTAAATTACGCAGACTGCCTCTGGTCTTGAACTTGCGATCCTCCTGCCTCCGCCTCCAGAGCCACTGGTATTACAGGCGTGCGCCACCTGGCCCGCCTATCAGGGTAACTTTTAAATAGGTCTGTGTGTATGTTGTTGTTGTTGTTAGGTGCCGTCGAGTCGGTATCCGACTCATAGCGACCCTCATAGGGTTTTCAATGGCTGTTTCGGGATTGCCTTGGGATTGGATTGCCATATCCTTCTCCCATTTTTGCGGTGCTGGGAATTGAACTCGGGGCCTCAGAGACTGCAGCGCAGCGCTCTACCCACTGAGCTTGTTGTTGTTGTTGTTAGGTGCCGTCGAGTCGGCATCCGACTCATAGCGACCCTCATAGGGTTTTCAATGGCAGACTGTTTCGGGATTGACTTGGGAGTGGATTGCCAGGTCCTTCTCCCATTTTTGCAGTGCTGGGAATTGAACTCGGGACCTCAGAGACTGCAGCGCAGCGCTCTACCAACTGAGCTAAATCCCAGCCCCCACTGAGCTAGATGATGTTTATTGCTATTGGACTGGACCCTTCAGGAGGGCAAGAACTGAGAATGTGTGAGAATTGGGGTGCAGAGCTTGCCAATCACATGTGAGGGTCTGAGTTTGTGTCCCAGCACCTGCCATGACAGCTCACGTGTGCTGAAGTCTTATGATTGGTTGAATGAATGACTGTCAAGAGGTTCTTAAAGTCTTGCTGTGTGGTCCAGGCTGGCCTTGAACTCAGATCCTCCTGTCTCAGCCTCCCAAATGCTGGGATTACAAGTTTGGAACACCATACCTGAGCTGGTTTTGTTTTTGTTTTTGTTTTGCAGTACTGGGGAGTTGAACCTGGGGCCTCACACATGCTTTCTTCGAGCCCTCCGCCACTGAACCATACCCTCCGCCAGTTTTTCACTTTGTATTTTGAGCCAGGGTTTAGCTAAATTATGCAGGCTGCCTTTGGCCTCAAACTTGTGATCCTCCTGTCTCCACCTCCTGAGTCGCTGGGATTAAAGGTGTGTGCCACTGTGCCCAGTTTGAGCTGGGGCTTCTTTATGACCATTTAGCATGCTGTGAAAGTCCCTTCTTTCCTCCCCTCCTAAATGTACACCTCTGTAAGAATTCACATACAACGGAGTGTTCACAGGGCCTCCGAACCCCATACATCAACTCCCTTTTTATTTTTTTTGGTGGGGAGAGGATAGGGTCTCCCCGGTAGCCCATGCTGGTCTGGGAACTCACTATATGGACTGGGCTGGCCTGTAACTTGCATTGATCCTCCTGGCTCAGCCTCCTCAGTACTGGGATTACAGGCATGTGCCACCATGCCTGCCTCCACTCCCTGTTGCTGATGACTATGAAAGCTGACCTTATGCTTGGTCTGGTGATCCTCCACCTACCTTTCAGCTTTTTACTTACTCTATCCACTTGTCTCCTACTCCTGGGCCCTCTGCCTCAATTGCACCTTTTCCTTGGGAAATTCAAATGCACTAGAATTTTCCAGTAGTCTTCCCCCTCCCCTCCAACTTTTTTAGACAGGCCTCAAACTCACGATCCTCCTGTTCAGCATCCCAAACGCTGGGATTGCAGGTGTGTGCCACCACGCCCAGCTTCCAGCAGTTTCAAGATCATACCCATAGGCTCCTCTCTGGGATTCCACTTTGATAAGCTCCCTGCTGAGCCTCTTAACAAGTGAAATAGAGAGTTTTTTCAACTTTATTGAAGTATCAAGTATCATTGAAGCACACTCTACCCTGTGCATTTAAAGTGTGCTCATTTAATCTGATTTGTTTTACGTTATGTATACACCATGAAGGTGTCACCACAATTAGGGTAACAAACATTTCCATCAGCCCCCAAAGTTCCCTTGTATCTCTGTATCTCCTCCCCACTTCTATCCATATCCTGGTCACCTACTGGTTTGCCTTGTCACTGTGTTTTTCATTTTTAGACACATATCTATAAATGGGATCACATACTACGCACAGTCACTCCCTTATCTGCAGGGGAGATGTTCCAAGACTCCCAGTGGATGCCTGGAACCAAGGGCAGGACCAACCCCTGTATATACCATGGTTTTTCCTATACACACATGCATACCTATGATAAACTGCTAATTATAAGTTAGTGAGAGTACAGAGATGAATAATAGAGTAATGATAGCAATTGTTCTATAAAGTAGAACAATTGTAACAGTATGTAATAGCTAATTAAATTTATACTGTAATAAAAGCTATGTAGATGTGATCTCTCAAAATAAGTGATTGTTCTGTACTCACCCCACTTCCTGTGATGATAGAGACGATGGAATGTGGATGTGATGAGATGGAACGAGATTGATGACTCAGGCACCGTCATGTGGCTGTTGGGGAATGTTGATCTCTTGGCAGTGTACCAGGAGGAGGATTAGCTGCTTTGGGCAATCTTGGGTCCTGGAGCGATGATGATGCTGATGGTTGCCTGTCAGGAGCAGACCGCGTTGATTCTCTTGTCAGTAACCTAGGTTTGGGATTGAAAGGGGACTAGGTTTAACTTTTTAAGAAACTGCCAAACCATCTTCAAAAGTGGGTTGTACTGTGTTACTCAGCAGAGTTTCATTTGCTCCACTTTCTCCACAAAACATCTCCGCCGTCAAGGCATTTTAGCAGCCCTCTCTGGTCTCAGTTTGCACTTCCCTGTTGACTTTGATGTTGAACAACTTTCCATGGGCATTTTGACCATTTGTATCTTTTTTTGGAAAGAATTCACTTTTTTGTTTATTTTCTTGTTGAGTTTTTCTTCATATTACTGAGTTGTCAGAGTCTTTTTATATATTCTGAATATAGACATGTCTGATTAATGTGAATATCCTCTTGCTCAGTCTGTGACTTGGCTTTTTTTGACTTAATGATATCTTAGAAGAGTAAAAAATTTTCTGATAAAAGTCAAACTTATTTTTTTCCTCTTAATGGTTTATACCTTTTCTGTTCTAAGAAACTTTTGCCTAGTTCAAGGTCACAAAGGTTTTTTCTTGTATTTTTTTAAAGAGATTTTATTTTAGATTCTTATCTATCATCTATTTTGAATTAACGTTTTTTGACACAGGGTCTCACTATAGCCTAGGCTGGCCTGAAACTCTCTATGTAACTCAGACTGCCTTGAATTTGGAATCCTCTTGTCTACGCTTCCAAATTAATTTTTGTGTATAATGAAATAAAGGTAAGGGTTAATTTTCTTGCATAGAGGTGGATGTCTAGGTGATCTAGTACCATTGGTTAAGATTTTCCCTTCTTTATCATATTGTCTTAGAATCTTGGTAAAAAATCAGTTGACCAAATACAATAGTCTATTTTTGAACAGTCTATACTGCCTCATTGTACATGTTTATCTTTTCATCAATACTCAACTTTTTTTTTTTTTTTTTTTTTTTTTTTTTTTTGTGGGACTGGGGGTTGAACCCAGGGCCTCATGCTTGCATGGTTTGCAAGTGCTGGACCACTGAGCTGCACCCTCAGCCCAATTTTTTTTTTTTTACTTTTTGAGAAAGGGTCTCGCTAAGTTACACAGACTGCCTCTGGTCTCGAACTTGCACTCTTCCTGCCTCCACCTCCCCAGCCGCTGGAAATACTCAACTCTTTTGATTACTGTAGGTCTTGAAATCAAGTAGAGTAAGTCTTCCAACTTTGTGGAAAAAAACTTTTTTTTTTCCTTTGTTATTCTATGTTGTTTGTATTTTCATATACATTTTAGGATCAGCATGCCAATTTCTACAAGAAAATTTGCTGGAATTTTGCAAGGGGATTGCATTGAGTCTATAGATCGCTTTGGGGAGAACTGACATCTTAATACTGAGTCTTTCAATTTACATATATATATATATTTTTTTCCATTTAACTTTTAAATCTGGACTAGGGGTGTAGCTCAGTGGTAGAGTGCTTGCCTAGTATGTGTGAGGCTCTGGGTTCCATCCCTAGCACTGAAAAAAAAAAGTTTTAAATGTTTCACCTTTTTGTGTGTGTGTGTGTGTAGAGATCTTAGAACTCTACTTTTATATTTATTTCTAAAGGTTGTTGTTGTTGTTAGGTGCCGTCGAGTTGTGTCCAACTCATAGTGACCCTCATAGGGTTTTCAATGGCAGATTGTTTTGGGATTGCCTTGGGAGTGGATTGCCACGTCCTTCTCCCATTTTTGGGTTGCTGGGAATTGAACTCGGGACCTCAGAGACTGCAGAGCAGTGCTCTACCAACCGAGCTAAATCCCCACCCCATTTCTAAAGGTATTGTACAGTTTTTTTGGCATGCAGATGATCCCCAATGCATGATGGTTCAACTTATAGTTTTTCTACTTTATGATGCATTTATCAAGATGTAACACCATCAAGATGTAACCTGAAGTTGAGGAACATCTGTACTATGACTGGAAGTTTTTATTTCCAGTGCTAGAGATGGAACCCAGGGCCTCAAATGTGCTAGACAAGTGTCTACCACTGAGCTCCACCCCAGCCACCCACTTTGTATGATTTTGATTTTTAAAAATGTACTACATCTTGGGTTTTGGCCCAGAATATATCTTGTAAATATACCATGTATATTTGAAAATAATGTGTATTCTGATGCTTGTCCCGACCATGTTCTATAAATGTCAATTAAATCAAGGTCCTCAATAGAGTTGTTCAAACCTATGTTTTTTTGTATTTTTGTTTTCAGTTTTCTATGTCTAGTATCAATTACTCAAAGAGAGGAGTTAAAATACATAATTTTATCTTCAATTTCTCCATTTCTGTCAATTTTGACTCGTATTTTCAGGCATGTACACTTACTAGGTGTATATACATTGAAATTTATGTCTTCTTGAAAAATCATTTGTTTTCTCATTACGAATGTCTCTTGTTATCTCTGATAATACTCTTTGCCTTGAAGCCATTTTTAACTGATATTAAAATCATCCCTGCAGACTTCTTTATACTTTACAATTTGCATGGCATTTTTCCATCCACTTATTTTTGACCTATCCCTGTCTTTATTATGTAGCCTGTCTCTTACAGGCAGCATGCAGTCCTTTTTATCCACTCTGTCAATCTCTGCCTTTTAACTGGACCATTTAGAGACTATCATCATTTGATGTAATTGTTGATATGGTGGGCTGAAGTGTAGTTCAGTTGGTAAATCGCTGCTCCACACTTTCTGAGGACCCAAGTTTGATCCCCAGCACCACAAAAATGGGTGAAGGATGTGGCAGTCCACTCCCCAAAACAATCCTGAAACAGCCATTGAAAACCCTATGAGGGTCACTATGAATCAGACCTGACTAGACGGCACCTACCAACAACAACAAATTGATATAGTGGGCTTTAAGGTCTTCTATTTTATTGTGTGGTTTCTTCTTCTTTTTAAAATTCCTGTTCTCCCTTTCTTGCTATCTTTTAGATGATATGGATATTTTGTCACTTGAGATTTTTGGCTATTACTCTTGGTTTTCTTTTTGTTAGTTGTAGATTACAACTTTTTGTTTTGTTTGTTAGATTACAATATAATTTTTCATAGTCTCCTTAGAGCAGGAATTGTACCACTGTAAGCAATGTGAAATCTTGCAGCCATATAGATCATTGGACCCCCAAACTTTCTGTAGTAGTAGTCATATTGACTATATTTACAGATGTTAAAACCCTTACCAGGTAATTTTATAATTTTCTCTTTCAACAATGCTGTATCTTTAAAGAGTACAAAAGGGTGAAAAACAAGTCTTTCATATTTATTCTGATGTTTGCCATCTGTTGTTCTTTATTCTTAAAGATCCAAGTTTCCTTCTTGTATTGTCCCCCTTCAGTATGATATAGTTCCTTTAGTATTAAATTTTTTTCTGTAAATTTTCTTAAGACAGGATCTCATCATGTTGCCCAAGCTAGTCTTCAATTTAGGATATCAAGTGAGCCTCTCACTTCAGCGTCCTGATTAGCTGAGACCAGGCACATGCTACGGTGCCTGGCTTTATAGCCTGCCTGCCTGCCTGCCTGCCTGCCTGCCTTCCTTCCTTCCTTCCTTCTTTCCTTCCTTCCTCCCTCCCTCCCTTCAGTTCTTTTTCTTTCTCTTTTGTTCATTCTTTTCTTTTCTTTCCTTTTTGTTTTTTTGAGATAGGGTCTTACCATGTAGCCCAGGCTGGCCTTGAACTGATGATGATCCTCCTGTTTTCCTGCCTTTGTTTCCTGAGTGCCAGGATTACAGATTTGGGCTGCCACACCCAGCCTTGCAGCATCTCTTGCAGAACAAGTCTACTAGAAACGATTCTCTTAATTTTTCTTTGTCTGAGAGTGGTTTTACTTCATCTTCATTCCCATCTAGGTTGCTTGTCCACATTCTGCTTTTTAGTACCCTCAGGAAGTTACTTTGGCATTTTGTGTAGGTTTTAGTTATAATCAGCAGGAGAGAGACACTGCTATGCTACACTGGGACAATCAAAATATATTGCTATGACAAAGCATGTTACTAGATTAAAATCAGAGGCGGATGCGGGCATGTTTCCACTTGTCCTGGAATGTTATTCTCCAGTAGGTACAGAAGCAAATAATTACAGGGGGTGGTAAGTTTGAGGAATCTGTTATTTTACCTAGTTAATTAAACATTCTCTGATGCTGCCATGGCTGGAATTGTTGCAATTCCTTTAAACTCCTGGTGGCACCCCAAACTCATGCTTTCATAGCTCCTCTTAGTTATGGTTGATCAACTGTGTCCATTCCTGATTTCCTTTTGTTCCAGTGCAGATTGAAACCACGAGCCCCAGGCACAGTAGCAGTGTCATCTGTCTTATTGGCTGCTACATCCCCAGGCACCCAGGATATGCTCAGTGAGTATGGCTTGAAGGAATGAGCAAATGCACGCTGATCTTGGCACTTGTCATCCCCTTACCCTTCTCTACTCTCCCCTTTATATTCATGGCACTTACTGCCATATGAAATCATTTATCCATCATAATTATTGTTGGATACTGGTTTTCTCCTATTCCTAATGTAAGCTGTGGATTTTAGACCGCAGATCTTCACCTGTTGGAGACACACTGCTGGATCTCAAGCATCTAGCATGGCATGATATATAAAGTACTCAGTAGATAGTCATTGAAGGTATCAGCACAAGTCAAGGCTAAGCAGGCATTCCTTACCAATATGCATGACAAACCTGTAATATTTTTTTTTTAACTCAAGGGAGTTTAGAAGAATGCAGGACACTGGCTATCACTGTCTCAATATCTTTCTTACTTTTTTCTCCCAGTGCTGGGGCTCCAATCCATGTCTTTGTGCGTGCTAGACAGATGTTCTACCACTGAGCTATGTTCCTAGTCCTTATACCTGTTTTGGGTACTACCTTGTTGTTAGGTGCCATTGAGTCAAGTCCGACTCATAGCATAGCAACCCTATGTACAGCAGAATGAAACACTCCCCAATTCTGTGCTAGGGACATGATCTTATTTATGTTTAAGGCCATTGTGGCAGACATTGTGGCAATCCATCTGGTGGAGGGTTTTCCTTTTTTTTCGTTGATCTGCCACTCTCCCAAACATGATGTCCTTCTCCAGGGGTTGGTCCCTCCTGATACATGTCCAAAATATGTAAGACTAGTCTAGCCATCCTTGCTTCCAAGGAGCATTCTGGTCTCACTTCTTCCAGGATAAATCTGTTGGTTCTTTTGGTAGTCTATGGTATATTCAATATTTGTCTCCAGCACCAGACCCTGCCTTTCCTACTGCCTCCCCATGCAGGTACTTAAAAGAGATGAGAGGCTCAGTCTATGCCAGGTGTTAGGTCAGGGACTCACATTCTTCTTTCCTGGTAACTCTGCCCTGGACACATCACTGACAAACTTGCAGAGAGGGAACTTCTATAAGAGTAGCTAGACATTTTCATCCTGGGGAGAAAGGGATGGGATAGAGTAGAGGGTTTTCTGCCTTACTGAAGATAGAACAGTCTTTTGAATTTGAGTTCTGACATCAGGTCTTGATGTGGATCCTACCCTGCCACTTACCCTAAGCTTATTTCCCCATTTGTGAAATGCAAGGGTAGGGTTCCCTCACATGGTAAGCAAAAGCAGGTAATGTATGTTCATCTGTTTTCCTTGGATAATTATCATTTCAGCTTTCCATTATGACTGTGACAAAATACCAGATACAATTAACTTAAACGGAAGAAAAGTTTGTTTTGGCTCATGGTTTCAGTCCATGCTCTCTTGGCCTTACTGCTTCGAGCCTGTGGCAGCATAGTACATCATTGCAGGAGCCCGTGGAGGAAGGACGCCTGTTTACCTCCTGGAAGCAAGGAAGCAAAGGGAAGGGGCCTGGGCTGCTAATGTTCCCTTCAATGGCAGGCCCTCCATGAGTTAACTTCTTTCCACCACATCCCAATAGTGCCACAGGCTGGGAACCAAGTTTTCAACACATTCGCCTTCAGGGGCCATTCCAGATCCAAACTGTAGCAAGTAACAATTTTCATTCCAGCCCTCTCCAATATTCCCTTCAGATATACATACAATAGAAACTTGAATGACCTGAGCTGTTTGGGAAACTGGGTGGTAATCATTAAAAGATGGGGTTTACCCATGTTTTCTAACAATTTTGTAATTTTAGAGGTACACTTTTCTGGTTTAGTCTGCCAGGGTGAAAAAGGACTGTGATACCTAAAGCTCCTTCATGTCAACATTCTACAGAGCAATTTGGGCGACTGGCGATTGTGGCTCAGTGACACAGTGCTTATCTACCATGTACAAGGGCCTGGGTGTCCTATCCCTAGCACCACAAAAATAAAATAGAGTTGCATGTAATTTCACTGTGGCTAGTAAGACCTAACTAGCCCAGCCCTAAGTTCATTTAAAGTTTATTTTAAAAAAGCAATTTTCAATGTCTAGGACAGGGTGTCCAATCTTTTGGCCTCATTGAGTAAAGAGGAATTCTCTTGGGCTGCACATAAATTATCTACTATAGTTAGTGCCTATAATAAGAGAGGTCACAAAGAAAATAAATGCTAAAAAGCACATAAAGTAGCCAGGCGTGGTGGCATACACCTATAATCCCAGCAGCTTGGGAGGCAGAGGCAGGAGGATTGCAAATTCGAGACCAGAGGACAGTCTGCATAACTTAGAAAGACCCTGTCTCAAAAAGTAAAAAAAAAAAAAGGGCTGGGGGTGCAGCTCAGTGGTCCAGCACTTGCAGAGCATGCAGGCACGAGGCCCTGGGTTCAACCCCCAGTAACTGGAAAAAAAATAAAACAAACAAACAAACAAAACCCATCAAATGTTAAAAGGTTTTGTGGGTTTGCATGCAGCCCATGGGCCACAGGTTGGATGTATCTGGTCTAGGCCTTACAGATCTAAGAAGATGAAAGCTTTCTGAGGTCGTCGACCCTAAAACCATATTGTAGAAGTTACAGTTTTTACTAACACACTGTTATGTGCATAAAGTTATTCTAATGAAAGCAGAATTTGAGGGGGGGGCTCTACATTTCACTGGACTGGGATTTAGCTCAGTTGGTAGAGCACCGCTCTGCAGTCTCTGAGGTCTCAAGTTTGATTCCCAGCACCACAAAAATGGGAGAAGAACATGGCAATTCACTCCTGAGGCAATCCTGAAGCAACCAGCCATTAAAAACCCTATAAGGGTTGCTATCAGGTGGACACAACTCAATGGCACCTAACAACAACAACTACATTTCAGTGTGATCGCTTCAAATATTTGGTTATTATGCCTTCTTCACAGCTTGTTTTTCTTTGAGGGTTTCACCTACTCTCCTCAGCAATGCACACTCCTATGCATCCCTGGCGCGTTGGGGTCTGTGTATGCATCTGTGCATACGCACGTGTGCCTCTTTCTATGGCTAAGGACAGTGAGGCACGGCTGACTGCCTGGGCATGTCCAGCCATGTAATGCCGTCTTCAGCCCTGGAGCAGAATTTGGAAGATGCAGCTTTACTGAAGATCTTGAGTGGAGACTACGGAGCAGCTGAGGCCGTGGAGCATGGGTTCAGGAGGGTGGCTCTCCCTCTGAATCACTCCCAGGGGAACCTGCAAGAGAAACCTCCTGCGACAAGAACACAGCAAGGCAATGTGATGAACACTTTTATTTACAAATATAATTAAAAGCTCTGACAGTTATCATGCTCTTCCTTGGAACCTGAAAAATGTTTTGTTTTGTTTTTTAAAGTGCATGCAAAAGAAGTAAAGCCTTTTTTTTTTCATCATTTTTTATTGTAAGAAAATACACAGTTTGAAAGTGTGAATAATGCAATATTTATGACCAAGATATGGGACTCAGGAAGGGGAAGGTAAATAAAGAAAAAGGTCAAGATGATCTGATTGAGAGACAGTGTTGAACTCCAAATACTGAATTGGAAAAGGAAGGAGGTGGGGGAGGAACAGGAGGAGGAAGTAAAAAAATTTGATCAGAGAAACAGTTAAAATACAATATGAAAATAAGTAATACCTCTCCTTAAATTCCTTCTATACACAAAATACACGATTTGCCAAAGCCCAATTTGTGCTACTGGGATTCTGTGAGCTCCTTAAGTGTATTCACATCCTCTGCAACAGCAGAAAATGATTATGATACAATCAGAATATGCTGAAGACAAGTTAAACTCTTGCCAGCAGGTTCTTAAAAATCACAAGATCTCTTCACCCCACCCACCCCCCAGCCCCAAAAAAGTAATAATATGTCACCACTGATATGTACATCACAATTAGTTTCTGTAAAATGTATCAAATTTTCAATCTTTAATAAAACTTTGTTTTTTTTTTAATTCCTGATGAATAAATACCAAAAAAATAAAATAAAATAAAATAATGCAGCAGCTAGTTAAGGTGTAAGGCTGCGGATATTGTGTCTCTCTCCCCCTTGGCATTTATTGTTATTATTATTATTGTTGTTGTTATTATTTTTGTTTTTTTGCTTTACTTTCACAGATTGGTGGTAATGAGTGATTGCATAAAGCAATATACATCCAGTTCTTTGTTGTTGGTTTACTGGTCTTGTTAAAACTGTCTCCAAAGTTTTCACTGAAACATTTTGAATCACATCAATACTGTGACGTGTACTATGGATAGAAGAGATGGCCAGGTTCTGGCCAGCACTGAAAGTTGACACTGGGGGAGGAAGGGGCCCCTGATGGATTAAGAATAAACAGGCACTAGTCCGACACGATGTCAGTAAGAGTAAGAGAGAGAGAGAGTGAGAGCAACGCCCGTTAAAATGGGGAATGTGGTTTTGCAGGGTCTGAATTTTTTTGTTTTCTTTTTCTTTCTTTTTTTTTTTTTTTTGTAAATGGCAAAAAAATTTAATCTCATCTATAGTCCTCCTTAGGAAAATCTAATGTAACCAAATTCCCAAATCCCATTCTGAGGCTCTCCATGTCAAAAGTTTCAATCTCTCGCTCTTGCCTTTCCAGTAGGAACTTGATTCTCTCGCTGCGTTCCTTCTGCAGGGCGGCCAGCTCCTCTTCAATCTGCAACAAGCACAGTGAAGAGAGTTCAGTGCACAGGCTGGCCCCAGGGCACCCCGGGCACGCAGGGGACCTGCATGCACACCTGCATGCACACCTGTGGTATGTGCACAGGCAGGAGCAGGAAGTAACCTAGATGCAGGAGGCCTGGGGACCCTGGGGATGAATGTCCTATATCTTCTCCATTGTTTCAAACTCAACACAAGAATAAAAATGCCAGGGGCCCATCTGGGGTGAGCTGCCAAGCAGCTGGGCGGATGTAGGTCAGCATCCTGTCTCAGTAGGAGGTGGATCGGGAGGAGCCCAAGGACATTGATCACAATGAGATGGTGCTGCTTTCCCATAGAGTGTGACTGCCTCCTGGGGCATTGGGAATTTGGTTCTAGAACAGCAGCTGGGGAAAAGGTGTGTTGATGCTGGTCTCAGGAAAGAACTAGTTAAGCCAATAGATGCTCCCCAGCTTTGAGATGCTTTATGACACCTTTTCCACTTTATATTCCTTGGAATGTCTATGACAATAAATATTTCAATTGGGATCATATTTCAATTGAAATATTTCAATTGGGATCATCAACCAAGTGGCAACATCAGCCAATCTTTATTTTAATTCTTGTTTAAAGAGCCATGCAGTTGACCTCTCTGCACTTAAAAATAGCCCAAAAGCCAGATCTGGACTTACCTTCCTTGTGCCCTTTAGCAGCCATGCTATCAGCCTGTGGTACCTATGTGTGTCAAGTGACCCACCCGGTAGCCAGCTGTGCAGGTGGAAGGATTCCTCACAAAGAAGCACAAAGGCTTAGGCTTCAGGGTCACACATCCCAAGTAACCGAATCTTTCTGATCTTAGCGTCCTGGCCTACTGAATGGATGGTACAATGCCTCCTCTCAGGGGTACGAGGAATATAACCCAGATAAGGAGTGAACAATGCCCAGCTTAACCCCTTGACTAGGGAGGGCTCCATCAACAGCGGCTCCCCAGGCCCCAAGCCACCCCTGCATGCCTGCACGGGCTCCCCCAGGAACTCGCCTACCTTCTGCTCAAGATGTGCTCTGCGCAGAGACACCCTCTGCTCTAGCTTCTGGAGCTCGCGTTCATGTTGTGCCTCTGTTTGCATCTTGATTTTGCTCTGGTAGGCATTGAGCAGCTCCATTTCCTGCTGGAGCTGTAGCCTCAAGGCCTGGCATTCTGCTTCCTGAGCCTCATCTAGCCGTAACTGCGGGCACAGAAGACACACACTGTAATGCAGCCTGCATGCACCATGCCGGGGGCTCTGGGAGTTGCCTCCTTGTTTGGACTGAAATGGGTCCCCTCAGAAAAACAGATGCCCTGGGGGTAAAGTCAAGGTTAGGATCTAAACCAGTGATGTCTGCCCGATGAGCTGCACGGTCCTAAAAACACCTTCCTTCAGTCTGGCCTGAAACCACGGTAGCAGCTGTCAAGAAGGCGACATACTCTAGTGACTGAGCCTATTGGCTTTGGAGGTGGGCTCCACTGTTCGCTAAGATGTGTTGCCTTGCCAGTGACTCAGCCTCTCTAGGTCTCTTTTTTATTTTTCATCTCAAGAAAACAACAATGATAGTTCCTACTGTCTGCGACTGGGGTGAGGATTAAATGAAAGAATTCATATAAAATCCCAGGCACAGTTCTTCTTGCGTACCAAATGTTCAATAAATAGTGGCTGTTACCATTATTTTGGTTTTGACAAGACCATTCCGTATTTAGAGGCCTTTAACCATGAAACCATAAAGACATTTAGACATGGTTTGCTTTAAATAGATGAATCTAATATCCATAAAACTTGAGCAATATGCCATTGTACTGTTATGACCCTGTCAAGCCAGGTTAGCCCCTATTGTTGCTATACCTGTCATCTTGCTGGCCTGCCAATCCCAAACCCAAGTGGTTCAAAATCTCTTCCCCGCAGGGTAGTTTTGATAATCTCAGGGGACAGATTCTGGTGTGAAGTGATGAAGACCAGGTTATAAAGACAGCCTGGCCAAGGTTCCTTTTCTTTCAGCAGCACCTGAACTTTGTACTATACATCAAGGTGCCCAGATCTTGTGTGGGGAATGAGTCAAGCCAGCCTGCAGAAATGCCAACCTCTGAACTTGTAGAGCTGGACAGTCTGGGTCATTAGCAGGACAAAGTTCAGGGATTTTGGCTCTCCTGTCCTAGGCAGGGTTCTGTCTAGGTATAGCAGCCCCTCAGTTTGGCTGAGATGAGAACCCTTGATAATTCAGTCTTCCATGAGTTTATCTGTATTTTTCCATTCAGATCATTCTGCCAACAAACTTATTTTCTCTTTTACCTACAATTTGTCACAATTAACAAAATACCGCAATATCTGGATTGAGAAATGACTTTTTGAAATATTAGCTTTTGAAAGTCATTTGCAGAGTATCTTCTTTAGTCCTTCTGGAGAAATATAGTATAGGGATTAAAGGAACATAAATTATGTAATCATAGTTCCAAGCTACCTTCTAGTCATTAATCTTAACCAGCTTTCACTAAAACCCATTCTTTTCTAGTTTTCCAGATGAGAGGTGAAGGGAGGAGAGGCTGGACACAATGAACAGTCAGTCTGCACAGACGCAGCCTCACAGATGGATGCCAAAGCATTTTGTGGCTCTGGGGAGGACAGTTATTGACTCTCTTGATATGGGAGTCTCTTTACCAGTAAAGAACATGACAGCCCTAATCTTTCCTACTCATTTGTGTTAGCTGCTATAGGTCCCTGAGTGGCTGAGAGGCTCATCTGATGGGCAGTTAAGACCACTAAAGCATCTCCATCTTCTTTTGTTTCTGGCATTTGATTATTATCAATAACTGTTCTGTACCAGCTCTGACTACACAAGTCCCACTGCTGGAAATCAGAGGACATTCCAGGATTTAGTATCACCCAAAGTTACACATACCAATTCCATTAAAAAGTTTTATAAGAGTACTGGTAAATATCATGTCTTTTAAAGTGGCTTAAACAGAAGAATGTGATATGGGGAGCCTAATGTAGGAATGCCAGTAGCCACACCAGTGTGGCTTCCAATTCTGTCAGATCTCAGAAGCTAAGCAGGGTAGGGCCTGGTTAGTACTTGGATGGCAGACAGCCTGGGAATACTACATGCTGTAGGCTTGGGAGAAGAACCCAGCAACCCACTCCCAGAAAACAATCAGCCATTGAAAACCCTATGAATAGCAGAGAAGCACTGACAATACTATTTTGCCTATTGTACATAGGGTTGCTATGAGTTGGACACCAACTTGACTCAACCACATGTAGCAACAACAACAATAATGGAGGAGTGGCCATGCATATAGGCTCACAGGCTCCTTCTCAGATGGGTACAAATGCAATGCTGGCTCTATGACTAACAAGGTGTGTGACCACCTATGCCAGGGGTTGGTACACTTCAGCCCATAGACTGAGCGTGGCCTGTTGCCTGCATTCATAAATAAATTTTCTTGGATGCACAGGCCCATTCATGTTGTCTGTGGCTGCTTTTGCATTGCAGTGGTGGAACTGGCTTGGTTCAACAGAAACATTGTGGTCGGCAAGGCTTAAAATATTTACTACCTGCCCCGTCACAGAAAACATTTACTAACTTCTGTCCTAGCAGAAGCTAACCCAAAGTGGCTTTCCTTTAAATCCCCTCAGGTTGCACATGGGTAATCTGGGTTTGAGAGTAACTACTTCAGTGGGGTCTCACAAAAATGAAGTGGAAGAATGAATGCCTACAATATTCTTAAGGCGGCACTCAGCACATGGCCTATGGTCAGTAGAAGACAGCTGTGGTTGTCATATCTACCTTGATTTCCTCCTGTACCATGCATTACTCTCCCTCCATTCTAGGAAAACCGTAAGCCTCTCTTCTTCATCCCATTCTCTCCCGTTTTATAGAATCAGCTTTCAGGGACATGCACTGGATACTGGGCATCATTGCAGATGTGAAGAGTTCAATGATTAGCAAGAGGAGAATCCTACCCACTCCCTGGGGTCTCCTCCTTTCCTCCCCTCTCTGCACTGCTCACCCCATGCTGATCTGCCCCTCCACTGACACTGCTCACACTGAGGCTGCTGAGGACCCTAAGGTCCTTCAGGGGCCTTAACCCCCGGCAGCATGTGGTATTGCTGATCGCCCCTTCCTTGACATTCCTCGCCTGTCCTTGACACCTTTCCCCTGCCTTCTGAGATACTATGTCCACCCCCTGGTTTCTTCCTCTCCACTCTGCTTGCTCCTTTTCTGGCAGGCACCTCTATCCAGGGAACCTTATGAAATGCGTGTGCCCCTCAGGACTTTGCTCTGGGTTCTCTTCCTCCTCTAATCTCTTCCTAAGGAATCTCATCTCCTCTCAAAACTTCAGTTACCTCCTGTCATGCAAATGCCCCCCACATCCAGGCCTCTACTTCAGACTTGCATTCTGAGGCCCAAGCAGGGGCAGCCTTCCCGTTCATGCTCTGCTGGCTCTGTCCCCTAGAGAGGTCTCTACCCGGGCATTTCCCAGGCCCTCATGCTCCATGCAACCAGCCCCAGCTCATCGTTCCCTTCCCACTTCCCCCGTCAGCTCCACTGCCTTTTGGACATGTGAATAAACAGCACTGTTACCTCCCATTCTGCTCAAACGAGAGGCTGGGAGTTGTCCTTATACCTGACTCCCCCTCTCCAACTTGTCACTAAGTGCTCTCAACTTGACCTCTTGCCTCGTTCTCAAATTCAGCCACGTCCCCTTCATCCCGAATGCTCTCCCCCTCTAGTGTGGCCACGACTCCCTTGCGCCCAGGTAAGAGCAGTGACATCACAGATAATCCTTATATACGCTCTTGCCGTTTGCCACATGTCACCAAGTGAGTTTCCAAAACACAAAGCTGGTGTCAAGGCCCTGCTTAACACTCTTCAGTGGCTTCCCACTCCTATTAGGATGAAGACAAGCAATCTGAAAGCCTTCCAGAGCTTCCATGATCTAGCCTGTGTCCCCCTCTCTGGTCCCCTGCTGGCTTTCCACATCCCAAGCACAGTGGATGGCTGTGAGTTCTTCAAAAGGACACTGTCTTCTATCTTTGCACCTGCAGCCCCTCAGCTTATGGCCTGTTCCCGTCTGGCCCAGCCTCGCCTTCCTGTGTGGGCTCTGCTGGTTTCTTGCATTTGCTCTGCCATTACACCAGGTGGCCTTTTTCAATGAAGTTTCCTCCATTCTTCTATAAATCCCATGAGGGCCCAATTGATGGCTATCTTATTCACCATGGTACCCCAGGATGCCTGGGCGCAAGGGGGGCACTCGATAAATACTTGCTGGATGGAGGAATGAAAGAATGAATAAATAAGTGCACCCATATCCACCCATAATAAGCTCCATCCCCCAATTGACAGAATCTTCCTTCAACTATCTTGTCCTTTTGCTACAACTCCTTCTCAGCCTCTGCTGATGAAGACCTGGGAAAGGCAGCCTTATGTGCAGTTTCGCCTGCTCTTTACAGTCACCTTTTTAACACACTATAATGTCTCCTATCTCGCCACCTACTAATTGTCCAGGACAGGCCGTGGGCAAACCCACAGCCATATCCAGTGACTAGCCCAGAGTTTATTATTCTAGCTTGTTTCTGCACACTTGAAATCTTGTGAGAATCCTTGCTATGATGTCTGTGACATGCTGTCTCCTAGTCCCCTTCCTATGTCTCTGAGTACTTGTATGCAGCCCTCAAATACTGGTGTCCAGCAGACTGTCATCAGCCCCATTCCTCTCTAATTCCTTCTTCTGTCCCTAGCAGGTAGCATCTATTCCTAATAGGTACGACTGACCCCCTATGGCAATTACATCAAACTTTTTGTCTTTAATCCTGACATCCCTTCTGAAGTATAAACTGCCATACTTGTACTTCTCTACTTGGTCACCAACATAGCTCAGACACCACACTTACAACTTAGGTGGTTATCTTCCTAGGCATCCAAACTCATCCCTCCTCTATTTTTCTATTTTGGTGAAATGATGACTATTTCAGCCTATGTCACACCTACCTCTCAAACTGGTCACTAGGTCCTATTGATTCTACCTCCTAAATACTTCTCAACTCCTTCCCCTCTTTACCTTCTCCATTACCATCTTTCTCTCTGGTGCTGGGGATTGAACCCAGGGCCTCACAAAAGCACGCACTTTACACTAAGCTGCACTGTCAGGCCAACATGTTTAATTTAGGCCTTCATCATCTCTTGTTTTTGCTTTTTCCTGGGCTCTTCCAGTAGTTTCCTAACAGGTCACTTTACCTATATTTGTTTCATGACTGCTAATACCTTTCTCTGGGGCTGGGATTTAGCTCAGTGGGTAGAGTGCTGCGCTGCAGTCTCTGAGGTCCCGAGTACAATTCCTAGCACCACAAAAATGGGAGAAGGGCCTGGCAATCCACTCCCAAGGCAATCCCAAAGCACTCAGCCATTGAAAACCCTATGAGGGTTGCTATGAGTCGGATACCGACTAGACGGCACCTAACAACAACAACAACAATAATACCTTTCTCTAGACTGCAGCCGTAGCCCTGTGGCACCTGATCCTGTCAAATCTTGGAAGCTAAGCAGGGTTGGGCCTAGTTAGTACTTGGATGGGAGACTGCCTGGGAACACCAGGTGCTGTAGGCTTGGGAGACAGACCTGGCAACCCACTCCCAAAAATCAATCTGCCATTGAAAACCCTATGAATAGCAGAGAAGCACTGACAATAGTGTTTCCCTTGTTGTATGCAGGGTCACTATGAGTTGGATACTGACTCGATGGCACCTAGCAACAACAACAATACCTTTCTCTAGTAAAAATCTGATCCTATTACTTTCCTTCTTAAACAGGCTTCAACAGTTCTTCACTGCTTATGGATAACAATGAAACTTCTGCTTTTGAGGTTCTGACCCCAACAATCCATTAGCTTTCCTTAGAAGAGTATTTCACACTCCTGCCATGACAATCACTCTTTGTTTCTCAAATGTGGCACCCTCTTTCAGGCTTTGGACGCTTTGCATAGACTGTAGCCTTGGCCAGGATGAACTTTCCTCCTCTGCCTCGTTAGTTAGTGAGTTCTCCTTAAGACACTTCTCCTTGGTGCCAGGCACAGTGGCGCACACCTATAATCACAGCGGCTCAGGAGGTGGAGGCAGGAGGATCGCAAGTTTGAGACCAGAGGCATTCTGTGTAACTTAGCAAGACCCTGTCTCAAAAAGTAATTAAAAAAAATAAATAAATTAAAAAAAAAAAAAAAAAGGCTGAGGGTGCAGCTCAGTGGTCTAGCACTTGCACAACATGCAAGTGAGAGGCCCTGAGTTCAACCCCCAGTACCGCGCGCACGCACACGCACACACACACACACACACACACACACACACACACAGACACACACAGACACTTCTCCTTGAGAAACATACATCGAATTGCCTAGCAAGCTCTGCCTGTGGCTTACAAGGACCTTTACTACCTCTCCTTTTGGAGTTCCCAAGTCTCCTCCTCCTGTATTTTCCCCCCTCTTTTTGACTAGGCAAGTGCTCTACCACTGAGCTATCCTCTCAGCCCTTGGTTTTTTGAGACAGGGTCTCACTATGGAGCCTGGCCTTGCCTCCACCTTGCTATATAGCCCAGGCTGGTCTGAACCTATGATCCCCCAGCCTCAGCTGGATCACAGCCAGAAATACAGGCATGCACCACTGTACTCAGCCTAATCCTCCTTCTGGAACCCTGGGCTCACACCCAAGTCTTGTAAGTCCCCAGATGCACACGCTCATCATATGGACCTTGGTGTGTTCACCTCTGAAGGTAAAAGGAAGGCCTTTTCCCATGGGAACAGCTTACGTCAGTGACTTCCTTTAAACCTCCTGGTTCCCCTAGCCCAGCTTCATCATTCCTACTTGTTCTCCAATAGCTCCCAGGACCTCCCACCTCAGAGCACTTACTGTGTTTTATTATTATTGTTTAATTATCTGACCTCCTGGCTCGCCTGACCAGAGTGTGATGACAGAGACTCCTTGTCTAGCCACTTAACCATTCTATCTCTAAGCCCAGTGGCTTAGCCAATGGTTATTGACTGAACATGTCTGCCCTCCTCCCTTGAGCTCCGGACAGGCAAGGACTATGTCTTACTCATTTGTGCCTGACATGAGTTGGGGGTGGTGGTTAGTAAACCTTTGATGAATGAGCATATGATACACATATGGTATCTATTACACTGTGCCCTCCGAGTCCCTGGGTGCCACGGGGCTGATGGAACGTGCCACTCCTCGAGTTCCATCTTATAAGAGGCACTCCAGTAAGCATCCGTATGGGCGTGGCTTTATTCAGCGTCGGCACTTCCTCAGTTCCTTGAGCAGAAAAACACCAATATCCTACATGTATGCAAGCAACATCTTGAGATCAAAAGGCTGGATCTTGAATTTTCTTGACTCCCAAAGCTCTTGAAGTCGTGGCACCAAACCTACCCACTTACCGCTTGAGAGGCCATCATTTCATTTATACTCTGTTCATACTGCTCTGCCAAAATGGCAAGTTTTCGCGTCTGCTCGTCTTTCAGTGTCTTTAAGATTGTTTTGTGCTCATTCTTTGGAGTAACTTCCAACTGGTGATTCTTGAGTGCTTTATACTGTTTGGTCTGTACTTTGCAAGTGTCCTGAAACTGTTTTTTAATTTGCATTTCCATGGCCTGGTACAAAAAAGTGACAAAGAGAAAATAAAGACACATCAGTTAATACCGAAAGCCGGCAGGTATAAAAACACAGTACAAGTGCTGGGACCGCCTGTCTTGGTGCAGTGATCCACCATGTCAGTCAATAATCATGAAAATCAACAGATAATGCAGACTGTGTGAACTCTACCAGTAGTCTGGATTTACAGTAAATGGATGGAAGCAATTTTGAATTTACAAATGGCCTTAAAGAAGAAAATGGATCGTAACAAGGGATGACAATTCTAAGCAGATTGTAGACTATGAAGGTTAGCTTGTTAACAGGTTGGCAATTTTGGGGTGTCCTAGTCAAAGTCTTTAATGTTTCCTATTGTTTATTTTTCTCTCCATTTTTGTGTGTGAGTGTGTGTGTAAGTGGATGCTTGTGCCATGTCGCCTCACAAGGGGAAATGAGAAAGGGGCTGGCATTATATAAGCCAGTTCTTGGTGCTCTGTCTTACAGTGTTTCCTTGACAGATCCATAAAGGGAAACCTCTAGATAACACTTCACCCATTTCCACTGGATTTCAGCTTCAACTGAAGGAGAATGGTGATTTGGGATGTGCTCTCCTATTGACAGGTCGTGCTCACATGTGGTAATATCAAATCTGTGCTTTGCCCAGGAGAAGGAGGAGTGTATTATTGAGCCCAGAAGGTGCTCCATCAGGCTGCCCTGAGACACATGTGCATTTTGTGAACACTTTGGAGGACTTGCGGTGACAGGGATCATTAATTACACAGCTTAGGATTTGGCTACAAGGGACACATGGCCAGTGTGATTGAGGTTGGTCTCATATTGGTGCCAACATTGACAACGTCCTCCCTGATACACAGCAATGGCTTAGGACATGTTGTTGTTAGGTACTGTCGAGTTGGGTCTGACTCATAGTGACCCTCGTAAGGTTTTCAATGGCTGGCTGTCTCAGGATTGGTTTGGGAGTAGATTGCCATGTCCTTCTCCCATTGTTGTGGTGCCAGGGATTGAACCTGGGTCCTCAAAGAGTGGAGGGCAGCACTCTACCCACTGAGCTAAACCCCAGCCCGACTTAGTACATAGAGCTTATTAATTAGCAGTTGTCCAGGATTGGCTAGATGCAGTGAGAGCCAAAGGATTTTCTCTCTGTATCTCTAGTGCAAGGGCAGTGAGGGGCCGGCCCATGTAGGGTCCATTCCAATTGCCATGCTCATGATAGAAGTCACTGAGAAGTCACGCTCTTTCTTACTAAGCTTGAGCATAGCTTTGGAGTTGTTCTCCACACGTGCAGCAGGGACTGCTGTTTGTCCACTTTCAAGGAGGGCAAGTCATAAAGGACTCCGAGCAATGACATAATGGAATAAAAGGAAAGCTGAGAGATCCCACAGGGCAGTGATTTCTAAAGCAGCTTGCCTCACTTGTTGAACAGACTCCTGGGCTTCCCACCTGGAGGTTCTGATTCGGTGGGTCTGGGGCCCCAAAATGGGTGAGTCTGAAAGTTGCCCCCGAGTGGCTGACAATCACCCAGGGGTAGGAAATGTGGGCCCAACCCTGCTGTGCCCTCCCTACTCTCACCTTTAAGTTTTTTGGCTGTTGCCGCAGTTCCATGACGTGCTTTCTGTGCAGCTCCCTTTCCCGCCTTTTATTGTACTCCAGCTGGTTCTCCAGTTCAGTCTGGTGCTGCAAACGGATCAGATCCATGCGTAGCTTCTGTAGTGTGTGCAGCTGCCTGTACTCGAGCTCTCGGGTGGACTCGTCATGCCGGATGAGCATGGCATGCTCCATCTCCTTCTGCGTCCTCTTTTTATTGAGTTCCTGCATTCAGGAACAAAAGGCGAGTGGAGACAGGTGAGTGGAGGGGAAGTGGAAGGAATGTGCAACTCAGTGAGGGACGGCCCTGCTAACCAGCTCTTACTGAAACCCGTTCATGTTTGTAGCATGACTTGATGAGATTAGATTAACAATCCCTGGAGCTTTGGGTTCTGTTCGTGAGTACACCACTTAGAAGATGGGCAACTTCACAGAGGTCACCACAGCGCTATATGTAAGGTGGGATTCATTCTACCTGACTCTCTTTAACTCAAAGAGCTGCTGTGAACCTTAATTAGGTAATGTGTTGTATTTAGGTCTAAAGAAATGTTCCTTCAGATACGTTCGTGCTGCTCAACTCTGCCCATTAAAATCATGTGAGAAGTTGTTCAAGCAAACAGTACTTAAATCTCACAACCTGAAATTCTGGTAATTGTCTGGGGTGGGACCCTGCTGTCAGGTTGAAAGGGTTCTCCAGATGATTTTACCATGTAATCAGTTCTGAGAATTAAACTTAACTGAAGTGAATGTCTGCAATGTTCTTAGCTTTCTGAGAAACATCCTGTTTTTGCACATATCAGAAGTGGGCCGATTACTTATTTTTTAAAATCTGAGTTTGGGGTATGCTGGAAAAAAGCCTAAAAGATTACTCCCCTTTCATTTTTTGCATAACAGTCTGATCATTTCTAGACCTACTCATTGTTCTTCTCAGTTCTATTCATGCCTCTCTCTCTCTCTCTCCTTTCTTCCTCCCTCCTTTGTTGCTGAAGGGGCGGGGGGTGCTGGAAGGAAAGCAAGCCAGAAAAAAACAGGTTGGGCAAAACAATTTTCATTACCAATTCAAGACTATTTCTTAAATGCACTGTGTACAAAGATCTGAACCATATGCTCTGGATACATATAAAGGTTCACTAGGCTGAGATTTCAGCCCATAACTTGGGGACACTCTAATAGGGAAGTGTAACAGACATTTATTGAAGTACTTGCTTGGCTGACTGAATCAGAGGTGGGTGGGTGACCCATTCCAGGTTGATCTATTTTCTTTCCTGGGAAACTTGAGTTGAGATTTAGCGCCAGTTAATCTCTGTGGCTGGAATTGAGGGGTATATGAAACATGTATATGGTGGTCATTTGTTGCGATGAGGGCCAAGGCTCAGAAATGCTGGGCTTCAGAACAAGAAGAATGAAAAGGAAGAAAGAAGGGCAGGGGATGTACTCATGCTCAAGTGCCTGACTGGGTCTAAGCTCACCTACAATCCAGCTGTGTCACTAGTTTTGAGTTTTATGAGATATTCCTATGTTTCTATAGTAAATTTCTTGATTTTGCTGTAAGCCAGCTCAAATAAATTTAAATGAACATGCAAACAAATGAATCTTAACACAGGGAAATAAGTTTTATGTGCAAATCTAAAAGACGAGTACAAGGTTAGCTAGAAGTAATAAATGCTACCTTTGCAGATTAGGTACCGTAAGATTCTGAAAAGGGTAGTTGTTAGTTAAGATGGGCAAGGAAAGGCTAAAACTTCTGAGCTGGACTTTACATTAGAACAACAGGGTGCCTCTCCTCTCTTATGTCATCCACCATGGGAAAAAATGCAAGTCAGTTATGTTCACAGAAATATCTGTAATGTGTACACAGGTATAGTAGAAAATATCTTGCATATACGGGCCCCCTATCCATCTGAAGGGAAGCCCTTTAAATAGTACCTCCTCTAGTACCAGAGCACAGGTATGAGTCATTCATTTATGTATTCAACCAACATCTGTTGGGCACCTGCTATGTGTTGGGCACTGCTGTAGGCCCAGGAGACACAGCATGGAACATCCTCTCATGGAGCTAATTGCCTAGTGCAGAAATACCTAATGCAGAAACACATTAAAATTTGTTTCAAGGAATAAAAGACAATCCCCTAGAGCACTCTCCCATAGGTGTTTTTCTTCTTTTCCTTGCTTTATTTTTCTTCCTCATCTGGACCACCAAATTATAAAGATTGGTAACTGGCCCCTAGGTGGCACCAAAGGGAAGTGAGCCCTGCCCACAGAGTAACGCTATCCCAGGCCGGAGACCCAGAGAAAGGTGTGGAAGTCCTTTAAATGGGTAAAGGCCCTGTTCCTGGGTCATTGCATCATTTGGACCTTAGTGTTCCAGCCTCCAAATTGGGGATTTATATACCCACGCTTTCCTAAGCTGAGAAATCCAAACTGAGTCTGAGTTACTTCCACGAGAAACTCAGGGAAGGAAAAATAAACGACACAAAGCCAAAGTATTTAGGGGAAATGAGGTCCTTCTCTTCATGTTCATGGGATGACTCGGGACACTGAGGAATACTTGCACTGGAATCACCTGGGTTACAAGTGATTCACAACAAGCTCCTCAGCTAACTCTGACATGCTAAACTCAGGAAATCAGGGGGAAAATGCTTGGGGTGTGAGTCAGCTTCAGTCCCTTTGTTGACTCATTACATGTGGCTTTGGGCAAGTCACCTACTCTACACTTTAGTTTCTTCGATTGTCAAGCAAAAGTATAAATTCTCCCCTTGCATTACCGTGCTTGTGAAAGTGAAATGAAAGGCCTTAAGAAAATGCTTCAGAATATACAAATATGTCATTGTTTTTCTGTATTCGGAAATGAATATCTGGCATATAATATCTTAAATCTGTTTTTTTTTTGTTTTTTTTTTTTGGTGGTATTGGAGGATGAACCCAGGGCCTTGTGCTTGCATGCTTTGCAAATGCTGGACCACTGAGCAGCACCCCCAGCCCATTCAGCTTTTGAGACAGGGTCTTGCTAAATTACACAGACTGCCTCTGGTCTCAAACTTGTGATCCTCCTGCCTCTGCCTCCAGAGCTGCTGGGATTACAGGTGTGCGCCATCACGCCCGGCTCTGGTTTTTATAAATTACTAGAAAGGAGAGAAAAACTGACACTGAAATGTTTTTTTTTTTTTTTTTTTTTTTTTGTTATAATCTGTAGGCTATTCGCTTTAATTTGTATGTCTGAGTTGCTGAGGGGTAAGATGGTTGTTATTGTCAGGAGTGCTTGAGCCATGTCCGACTCATAACGACCCTCATAGGGTTTTCAATAGCTGATTGCTTCCAGATTGCCTTGGGAGTGGATTGCTATGTTCTTCTCCTGTGGGTAAGATAGCAAGCTGCCCATAATATTTTAAACCATGGGAAAAAACCCATTATTCAGTTTATGAGTCCAGTGCTGTGCCTATATAATGATATGTAATGTGGTGTCGATTTTCTTTTTGAAGGGGGGATAGGGGGTCTCACTATGTTGCCCAGGCCAGCCACGACCTCCTGGGCCCAAGCGATCCTCCCAGCTAATCCTCCTGTGTGCTGGGTACTACAGGCATGTACCACGACACCCAGCTCTCAATTTTAGAAAGTGATTTCACATATTTCATTTAATCCTAACGAAAACTCTATGAAGTAGTAAACTTGCAAAGATTTTTTAAATTTGGTTTTGTAGTACTTAGGGGTCACACCCAGGGCCTCACAAATGCTTTGCAAGTGCTCTACCACTGGGCTACACCTCTAGCCCATTTTAATTTTTTTTTTTTTATCTTGAGGCAGGGTCTCACTAAGTTATGCAGGCTGCCTCTGGCCTTGAATTTGCAATTCTCCTGCCTCAGCTTCCTGATTTGTTGGGAGGCAAGTGCCACTGCCCAGCCTTGCAAGTATTTTATACGGACAATAAAGCATTTGGGGATTGGGGGACCAACATAAGATCACATAACCTCCGTAAAACAGAACAAAAGTTAGAACCCAGGTTTTTAGAGTTTCAACATTTTTCATGAGATGTCCAAACATCTTATATTTTCCAGTTTTGTACTTTTTCAGTCTATCATACAATGTTCTGAAGAATTCCTCTGCTTTAGCTAGACCTGAGGCAGTAATTGCTGTATCTATACAAATGACACAGTAAACACGTGAGCCTGTGCACCTTTAGTTTACACAAATTCAAAAAACTGAACTTGAGCAAAGATTTCAAAAACAAATTTGATGGTTCAAGAGAATCTGCCCTCCCTGACACTCAATGTCTACATGCCTGGGGGTGGAGGTGGGTGAGAGATATATGTCCCTTTTCCTCAGCCCCCATCCCACACTGTGACACCTTGCCAAACTGAGTGTGAGTTCAGAGTTGAAAAGCATGTTTTGTTTATACAACATGGTCCCATACTTTCTGAAAATCTACCCTGTTGGGTAAGATGTGGCTCCTGGGTGCATTTCCTGATATCTCCTTCTCTGTTCAAGTGCACTGAGTCCCAGTGGAAATGGTATTGCGTTCTTTAAAAGCAGCTGATCTCACGCATGCTCAGTTTTTGCCCTCATTGCCAAGGAGGCTGAATGAAAACTAGAGTTCAGAGTTTCCAGTGGAGCTGCTATGGGCCTGTGACATTTAATGCTTTCTTAGTTCCAGTTCTTCATTTTGACAACTGGCTAGAAAGGGTGAGTCTGGGTGCAGTGGTGAGAGAGGCGGAGGCTCAACCCAGTCTATAGTGTTCCTTGATATGTTTTCGTTAATTAAAAAGATTGCTGATACTTAGTGTAGGGCAGCAGAGATACAGGATAAAAGGCCCTCTCATATTTTATGGGTGGGGGTATAAACCCTGTTAGAAGGCAGTTTGGTGATATCCATTTACAATTTTAAACAGATATACTCTTTGATTGAGAGATTCCATTTCTGAGAAATATCTTACAAAGATACTTGTGTATGTGTAAAAATATTTACCTATTTATTTTTGCAGTGCTGGGAAGAGACATACATGCTAGCAAAGTGCTCTATCACTAAGCTACATTTTCAGCCCCTAAAAATACTTATATACATTGTGGCATTGCCAGCAATATTGTGAAATTTCAACATTATGCGATAATCCTGGAGAGGTAAGGTATAGTGTAGTGACAACAGTGAACAATGCTGTATTGTGTTCTTGCAATCTGCTAAGGGGATGGATTTCAATCAAGTTAAATCTTCCTACGCCTCCCCCTGTGCATGTATGCACACACACAAGTAGAAACGATGTAGAGGTAATGGATACGTTAATTAGCTTGAATGTGGTGATCATTTCACAATATATACATACATCAAAGCCTCAAGTTGTATACCTTACAAATATACACTTTTTCTTTTTATGTTTTTTTTAGATGGAGTGTTGTGATGTAGCCCAGGCTAGCCTGGAACTCACAATCCTCCTGCCTCAGCCTGAGTGCTAGGATTATAGGCAGGTGCTACCACACCTAGCTTCTGCATAATTTTTATACATCTAGGATATCTCAATAAATCTGTTAAAAAGAACTTTTACTACCAAGCTTTCTATTTTTTATATGTGTCTTTTTTTCCAATGTTTTAAAAATTAATTTTGTAGCTGGGCGGTGGCGCATGCCTATAATCCCAGCAGCTTGGGAGGTGGAGGCAGGAAGATCACAAGTTCGAGGCCAGAGGCAATCTGCGTAATTTAGCAAGACCCTGTCTTAAAAAGTTAAAAAAAAAAAATGGGCTGAGGGTGCAGCTTAGTGGTCCAGCACTTACAGAGCATGCAAGCGGGAGGCCCTGGGTTCAACCCCCAGTACCTCAAAAAAAAATTAATTTTGTGAATAGAGCCACTTTGAACATTTTCATGAAAGTGGCTTTGGAATAAGACAAAGAAAAAGCAAGACTCTTAAGGAAAAAACCTTTATAGAGTTACCCTTAGCTCAGCTGGTTAAAACCTGATATGTACAAAGTTATAGATGAAATTTCTATCAGTTTGGGGAAGTAGTTATCTTCCATAACTTTTCTTGATGCTCACTGTCCCGTTGGCCTCAGACTTCCTCCAAATATATGCTATCAGAATAACAATTATTGTCAGATGAAAAGAAATGCAAGCACCTTATTTCCAACTGGCTGTCAAGACTTTTTCACTTTCATTTTTGGAGTTTTGAAAAACTCGGTATGTCTAGTACTGAGTGAGTTGATTTCTTACCAAAACCTTTCTCTAAGCTTCAGTGTCTACCCATGCCTACATTTATCTGAGTCTTAAATCCCAGAAGCAATTGGGATTCTACCCCATCTTTCCTCTCGCATCCTATTGCATGCCAAATCCCATCTATTCTGTGCTTCAAACTTCCTTTTGATACCCAGCACTATTATCTTGTCCTCACCCTGTTTCTTAATGCCTGATTTCTTTGCTTCTAATCTCTTCCCTCTAATCCAGTATTTTTCAAACATTTCTTTCTCTTATTGCCCCACATAAGGAACCTTTTTATACTTTCCCCCCTTTAATCATTCCTTTCCCTAAAATGTTAAGACCACAGGTCTACTGTGTATCTGTCTATGTATGGTGGCCCTACGGAGGGCCATAAGCCATCATACTATCTAACACACCTTATCCCAACAAGAATCCATTTTCATCATCTTGGGTGCAATATGCCCCCCATTGAGGACACATGCAGGTATCACCGCCAACATGGGATCCTTCCTTTACAGTCTGATTTTAGGGAAACCACTCCCCTGTGCAACAGTGTTCAGCGGTTTCTCCTTCTGAGATAATAAAAAGAGTTTGAGCCTGGCCTAGCATTATATGTATCCAATACATTTTAGTTTGTTCCATTCTTTCTCTTCCCCATTTGAATACTGCTCTCCACACAGGGCATGGTGGTACCTCCCTGTAATCCCAGCAGTGGCGAGACAGAGGCAGAGTTCAAGGCCAACCTGGGTTATATATCAAGGGTCTGTGTGAGGAAAAGCCAAAACCAGGCCAGATGCCATGGCACATACCTGTAATCCCAGCAACTCCAGGCTGAGGCAGGAGGGATCGTGAGTTCGAGGCTAGAGGCAGCCTGCGCAACCTAGCAAGACCCTGACACAAAATGAAAAATAAAGAAAGAGGCAGGGGGTGCAGTTCAGTTGTGGAGCACCTGCCTTGCACATGCAAGGCTGTGAGCTCAACTTCTAGAACTGAGGGGGGAGGGAAAGGTTTGCAATAAAGCTTATCCTAATTTACTTTTCCATTACCTGTGTGTGAACTGCTTGCTTCCCTTATGCAGATGAACCCTGGGTTTTGATTAAACGTTAGTATTTTTACCAACGTCCTCGCTCATTGATGATCAATCCAGGTGATAATAATTTCCTGTTGAACTTAGTATCTTTGACTGATTCATATTTTTCTACTCCCCATCTCAGTGACTGTGGTCATTTCCATCCAACCTCCCAAATTAGAAACTTGGCCGTCTTTTTTTTTCTTTCTTTTTGAGACAGGATCTCACTATGGGTAGCCCAGGCTGGTCTCAAACTCATGATTCTCCTGGCTCAGCCTCTCTAGTGGAAGTCATGTTTGACTCTTCCTTCTTCTGAAATTCCCACATGCATTTGGTGAGAATTCCTAGCAGTTCTGCTTCAGAAATGTCACCCCAATCTAATATTCTCTCTCTGTCCCTACGGCCTCTTGGAGGCTGGAGCTAGAGGAAGAGCATCCCACTGACCTCCCTGTACTTCTCATCTTTGGCCTGGGCCTCATGCTGATGCACAAGGTCTCTCTGTTGCCTAAAAGCCTCCAATGGCCATGTGCTACCCTCAGGCTACAATCTAAATGTCTTATCTTATGCACAGCCCTCTGTGTGCTGCTTCTGGCTACTATTTTTCTGCAGCCCCATTCTACATACCCAGAACTCTGGTGAACCTTGACTTACCAACTGCTGAATCCCTCAAGCCCTTTCACAACCATATATCTGGGATTATTTATGTGTCTGTTAGCGTACCTAACACAGTAGATTGTAACTCATCTGTTACACTTTGGTTTCCCTTCCTAGATTTAGGGCCCCTTGATGGCAGGGAGTATAGCTGTTCAGTAGCCCTGGTGTCTACCATAGTGCCTGGCACAAAGGCATCTGTAAGCACGAGGCGACTGTATGAATTAATTGCAGAGCATTGAGCTGTCATTTAAGTGTTTCATGTGGAGCCACAAAAACATAATTTGTTGATAAGCAGGCTGAAATAAAATATTCTCTATTCTACCTCTTTTGATTCGTCACTGCACGATATGGCTTATAGTAGGTGTTCATTAAAATGCTTTTAATTAATTAATTAATTATTATTTTTTTTTTTTTGCGGTACTGGGGGTTGAACCCAGAGCCTCGCGCCTGCATGCTCTGCAAGTGCTGGACCACTGAGCTGCACCTCAGCCCGTTTTTTTTACTTTTTGAGATAGGGTCTCGCTAAGTTACGCAGACTGCCTCTGGTCTCAAACTTGCGATCCACCCACCTCCGCCTCCCAAGCTGCTGGGATTACAGGCGTGTGCCACCACGCCCGGCCAAATGCTTTAAATTTATTTAGAAAAGGGTGAGTTCTTGTTCTGCAAATGTTATTGTTGTTAGGTGCTGTTGAGTCAGTATCCGACTCACAGCGACCCTACATACAACAGGCAAAATACTATTGTCAGTGCTTCTCTGTTGTTCATAGGGTTTTCAATGGCAGACTGATTTTTGGAAGTGGGTTGCCAGGTCCTTCTCCCAAGCCTGAAGCACGTACTGTTCCCAGGCAGTCTCCCATGCAGGTAATAACCAGGCCTGACTCTGCTTAGCTTCCTAGATCTGATGGGATCGGATGCCACAGGGCTACGGCTGCAGGCATGTTCTGCAAATAGGCTTCCTCTTATCAATGGTAAACTCATTCCTGGACTTGTTTCATACACCTACTCAGTGCCAGGCACTGCTGAAGGCCAGAGCAGACCAGGGCGTGCCCCTCACGTGGCCTAGCGCCTCTCAGTATGCAGTATCGTAAATACCTCCCGAATGTTCTGCTGCTCCACCTCATGCCGCTTGATCATTATTTTCCGCTTGAAGAAACGACAGTTTTTGTCATAGTACAGTCTCTGCTGAGTGAGAAGGTGGGCTTCCTCTTCGGCCTGCGTGTGCTGCAAGTTTTCTTTATGCTTGGATATCCGCTCTTGCTTTTCTTTCTTGGGTGTGCTATGGTCCTCATTCATTTCCTTAAAAAAAAAAAAAAAAAAAAAAAAAAAAAAATTCCAAGTTGGTTGCATAAAACAAAGCCAGTTTCATTTTAATCTGCCATTGCCATTTATTGCAATTAGATTAAGTTATTTGGGACGCAAATGCAAATGTAAGTATAGAAAGGCTTGGGGTTGCACAGCCCATGTGCCCAATTGGTTTTCTTTCTTTCTTTCTTTCTTTGTCTTATTATTTAAGTGAGAGGGACATTTAAAAGAGTTTCTCTATCTCTGGCTTCTCACTCTCAGAGATCATTTGTTTGCTGATCAACCAGCACACACTCACTAAGCCCCTTCCATGTGACAGGCACCAGGCAAGGCACAAGGACACAAGGTGGAAAAAAAAAAGGATATGGTATCTGCCATCAGGGAACTTTACAGTCCAGAATTAAAAACTCATCAAAGAATCATGGAAGTGACCTGAAAATTACAACAGACACTGCTGTAAAGAGGACATACTTAGTCCTAAAAATGTTTAATGGGAAGTATTTGACCTTGGTAACAACTAAACTGAAATCTGAAGAACTGGTAGGAATTAACCAGTGGAAGGGAAGGGGGAGAGTATTTTGAGCAGAGTGAATAGCAAATGTAAAACCCTTAGAGTGGGGAAGAGATGTAGTGTGATCGAGAATGGAAAGAAGGCCACCAGTGGTGGGTGACAGGAGGTGAGACCAGTAAAGGTGGCAGGAGCACTGCAGCCTTATAGGCAAAGTTAAGGTCATTGGTTTTTTGTTCCCCCCGCCCCCAGTGCTGGGGATTGGACCCAGGACCCTGGACATGTTAGGCAAGTGCTCTTCCGCAGAGTTACATCCTCAGTCCACCACTGATCTTTAGCTCAGGAAAATGTTTTTTTGTGTACGTGGGAGCTTTATAAGGAGATGCATTTCAAAAACCTGACTCTGGAGGAAAGAAGCGAGAATACATACACAGAGAGCTGGGAGGCTGGTACAAAGGTCCAGGCAGGAGCAGTGATAGTAGCTTGGACCAAGGAGGTGGGGACAAGACTGAAAGAGGTGGACAGATTCTAAAGACAAAAGGTGACCAAGCAAATGTCACTAGTCTGCGTTTCAGATAAAAGAGAGTGCTTCATTTGAGATTGGGGGTAAAGAAACTATGCATATTCTTAAAAGGGAAATGTTCATTCTGCTTTTCCAGAACACGTGGGCAAAGGGAAGAAAGCAATGAATCAGAACAGTTAGGCTGTTAATCTATGGAGAAGGTAAGAAGACCACCTTCGGAGAAAATACAGTGTGCTTCCTTTTCTTTCTTCACACTCAGTTGCTTGGTCTATTTTCGGTGAACTAGTCACACAGTTGAAATCTCCTAATTGCTAACATCTATTTTACTTATGTTTTACAGTGTGAGCATCACATACTATTTAGACTACTTTTGCCCTTAGCCAAGAAATCCTTGTAAATCAACTCTCGCCTGTCCTGTTCCAGTGAGGTCTTAGATGAAACCTTAGACTCAATAAGAGAAAATGCTGTTTTCAGCATGGAGTAGGCTGGAATTACAAGAAGGCTGGGTGACTCATCTCTTCATGCCGTGACTTTACTACCAGGTTCAACATCAGCCACTGGTTTCCACACCCACATTTAAACAGGACCATAAAAATTCACTCCAAAATAGAGAATAAAGTATTTGTGAGTCATCTGTCAGTCTGTATTACTCTTATCCCTGTGATCGTTCAACAATTGAGATCAACAGTTGGAGACTTTTATCATTGTGAGCATGCCCCTTTAAGTAGTCTGAACTAAGCTTTACTTCATAAGGAGTGATATCAGCTTTGCACAGAAAGGTCTTCTGAGGCTGTATCAATTGACTTTGAGCTTGCTGCTCCTCAGAAGCATGTTGGAAGACTTCTAAGTTGAAACCTATGGTCTTGTGTACTCATAACTGCACCCACAAATAGCCTCTTGAAGGCTGATCGGTGGAAGAATGTTCTAGAGGTAGGTGCTAAATGTCTTTTAAGTATCTCATGCAATTCCCTAGCATCTCAGTGTTAAGAAAGCTCAAAATGGTAGCCACACTTATAAAATACATTTTCCAGAGAATAAATGAACACATAGAGTTAGACATAAGAAAGTACTTAGAGCTGAGGAAAAAAAAAAATCTCAAAATGTCTTATCAAAAAATCAAAGCAATCTTTGTGATCCAGCTATATCCTTTAGTTATGATAAAATATTTTGGCTCAAGCCAATCACTAAGGAAAAAAATGAAGAGAAGTGAACCTTATTCATTGGGCTATTTCTCTCTACTCCCTAATTTCCTGGACCTTATGGTATTCAAAGATTCTCCCCATTCAGCCCATGTGGATCAAATGCAATTTCCTGCCAACTCCAACAATTATGAGACGCTCACCCCAACCCACTTGATTCTGTTTCTTAATTTAAAAAGAAATGGAAAGCCTTATATTGTTAACCTACGAACCAGAAGATGAGCTCCAATTCATGATTTCATATATACTAAAGTAATGATCCGGGGCTGGGATTTAGCTCAGTTGGTAGAGTGCTGTGCTGCAGTCTCTGAGGTCCCGAGTTCAATTCCCGGCACCGCAAAAATGGGAAAAGGGCCTGGCAATCCACTCCCAAGGCAGTCCCGAAATAGCCATTTTGAAAACCCTATGAGGGTCGCTATGAGTCAGATACTGACTTGACGGCACCTAACAACAACAACAACAACAACAAAGTAATGCTCCATAATGAATTTTTCAAAACTTTACTAAAACCTTACTAAATCCTAGTAAGTTTAAAAATGAGAAATTCTGCCAGGTGTGGTTGTGTATGCCTGTAATCTTAGTACTTGGGAGGCTGAGGTAGGAGGATTGATGAAAGTTTGAGGCCAGCCTGGGCTACAAAGGGAGACCCTGTCTAAACAAACAAACAAAAACAAAAACAAACAAAACAACAACAACAACAAAAGAAACAGAAAAGAAAAGAAATTCTAAGTCTTATGAGTAGGAAAGTCTACAGAAGAGCAGATAGTCCACCTGTAAGTACTGGTAAATGGAGAACTGAGGAAATCTGAGCTTGTAGATGAAACTACAGTTCCTCAAGGGGACTCCCCAAGTCCACTAGTGGTCTTCAACCAAAAGTTCTATCAAATAGTCACATGTGGTGCTCACACGGACCCAGTTATGAACAAACATAGACAAAGTCTTTGCTGTCATGATGCTTACCAGCTAATATGGTAAGTAGCTCAAATAATCATTAAAAACAAAACAAAACAAACCTCTAGTGTTATGAAATCAGAGACCTCTGTCATGGTTGAGGCAGTTAGGAAAGGTTTCCCTGGGGAAGTAATATTTGAGTGAAGGTCCTAATAGTGAACCTGAAACCTTCCAAGGAGAAGGAGTAGGAATTAACAACAGAATTGTGGTTGGGGAGGATTAAGAGTGGGGAGAGAGCATCCTGGTGGAAGACACAGCCTGGCAAAGATCTTGTGGAGGGAGGAGCTTGATATACTTGAGGCACTGGCAAGGGGACTACTGTGGCTAGAGCAGCCAAGAGTGGGGCTAGGAGTGAGGAAGACATTGCAGTGAGATGTCACTGGGAGGGTAGGCTGGGAGCAGACCATGTGGGGACCTTTAGAGTTCTGATCTGTCCTAAAAGCAATGGGAAGCTAGTGAGTTTTAAAACAGAGAAGTGATAGGACCAGATCTATGGTTTGAGAAGTTTACTCTGCCTGAAGTGTGCAGAATAAGCGAGAAGCAGGCAAGATTGGTTTAGAATTAGATCAGTGGTTCTTAAAATGTGGCCCTTGGACCCATAAAGCAACATCCCATCATGCTGGAACTTCTTAGCAATACACATTTCCAGACTCTACCCCAGACCCATTGAATGAGAAAATCTAGAGGTGGGTTAGCAATCTGTTTTAATAAGCATTTCAGGTGATTTTAACATGATGTTTTGGAATCGTTGGACTAGATGATGGATCACAACATAAGAGGAGTCATTTTTAAGTCTCAACCATTCTAATGACAACCCAGCGATGGCAAATATTGGTATCCTTACCTCTTTTATTTTTTCCTTACAAATCTTATACTGCTTCTTCTGACTTTCTAAGAAAGTGGTCAAATCTTTCTTCTGCTGGGCCAAGATCTGTTGCTGGAACTTCTTCTCATCTGCTGCAGCTACCTTTGCCTGGTAAAACAACAAAGATGCCCCAGGATGAATCTGTTCTTCATACAGAATTCAGCTGCCTATACTCTCAATGCAGAAAAGCATCCATGAATATTGGATGATGTAATTTTTTTAAACAAAACAAACAAACAAAAAACCGACATAAAGAAATGACTTCTCTGACTTTTTTTAGCTCAAAAAAATTTTACCATTGAAAAATACATCCCCAATTATGGAAAAAATAGGAAGGTAGACCATAAACATATTTTTGTTTTTGTTGTTGTTCTTTGAGACAAGGTTTTTGCTGTGTAGCCTAGGCTGTCCTTGAACTCACTGTGTAGACCAGGCTGGCCTTGAATTTGCAGTGATCCTACTGCTTCAGCTTCCAAAGTGCAGGGATTACAGATGTGTGCCACCATGCCCAGCTTAACATGTTTTTTCTTCCTCCAGTACTGGAGGCTGAATCCAGGGCCTCATGCATATTGTCTACCACTGAGCTGTGCACTTTGCCCCTTAAATTTTAATTTATTTTGAGATTAAGATCTTACTAAGTGGTGCAGGCTGCTTGCCTCTAGCCTCAAACTCATGATCCACCCGCTTCAGTCTCCAGAGCTAGTGGGTTTAAGGGTGTGTGCTACTGCGCCTGGGTCATAAATATATTTTATTGAACACAAAACAATCATGGGATGAAAGGAGAAGTAAGGATTATAATGTAAGATTTTTATCATATTGTTGGCAGCCCAAGGGTTAAATTATAAAAACAAGGGCTGGGGACGTAGCCAGTAGTAAAGTGCTGACCTAGCATTCATGAGCCTCTGGGAGTCAATATCCAATATTGCAAAAAAAAAAAAAAAGAGGTGGGGGGGATTGGTGCCATGGTGGTGGTTGTTAGGTGCTGTCAATTCAGGTCCAACTCATAGCGACCCTATATACAACAGAATGAAACACTTCCTGACACTAACATGCACACGATCTTTTTCATGTTTAAGCCCTTTGTTGCAGCCATCGTGTCAATCCATCTAGTTGAGGGTCTTTCTTTTTTCCAATGACTTGCCGCTCTACCAAACTTGATGCACCCTGAAAACACTATGAATATCAGGGTGCTGTGGTGCATACCTGTAATCCCAGTGACTCAGGAGGCAGAGGCAGGAGGATTGCAAGTTGGAGGCCAGAGGCAGCCTGTTCAACTTAGTGAGATTTTGTCTTAAAAGAATAAAAAAGGGGCTGGGAGTGCAGCTTAGTAGTAGAGCACTTGCCAAGCACTCTGAAGGCCCTGGTTCAACCTCCTAGTACCATAAAACAAAACAAAACAGAACAGAACAAACAAACAAACAAACAAACAAAAAGCCTGAGCCGGTTGTGGTGGAACACACCTGTAATCCCAGCACTTGGGAGGTGGAGGCAGGAGGATCTCATGTATGTGACCAGCCTGGGGTACATAGCAAGACCCTGTCTTAATAAGTAACTAAGTAAAGAAATAAATAAGATAAAACAAGATTTAAAAAACAAATTGTAAAAATGGATAAATAACCATGACTGGCCAATTTTCTTCCAAGAATCAAACTGTAATCAATGAATTATTCCACAATCAGATTTCCTACTTGGGATCATCTCCAGTAAAAAGGAGCACTAATAACATATCATTTTCTTAGGCATCTGTTACAATCCATAGCAGTCAGGCACCATGGCATTTTGGAGGTCCTACATGGATAACATACAGACCAAATATAAGATAACCCCCCAAATACTGGCTCCTTAAAGTGATTAGGCCTGAGGTTCAGCAAGCCAACATGAAGAGCATATGAGAGATGAGGGGTTAGGAGAGAGAGCACGATACTTCCTGGCTCTTTTTATGTATCTTTTCACCTTTAACTTCCATTACCAGCTTTTCTTCCATTATAAACAAATCTTTCCCTACATTTGCGAGGTCAAATTCCCAATAGAAGTATCTGAGTGGTTTATTTAGTCAACATCTGCCCTGTTTGGGCAGAGCTTTTTCTGTTGAACTACCTCATAGATGGATGGCTGTTGGGGATGTGCTGCTTCTAGGATGTAATGTTTCTTTCCATGTGGAGAAAGAGGGCTTAACTACTGAAATACCCTTGGCATACTGAAATACCGTGTCCCCAACCCCAAGGAGCACCCCTGCTTTTCCATAACAAGTAAGTCCCATATTGTTTTTGTTGTTGGGTGCCACTGAGTTAGATCTGACTCAGAGACCCTATGTACAATAGAATGAAACACCCAACACGATCGTGCCATGCACACGATCTTCTTGTGTTGAGCCCAATGTTGCAATCACTATGTTTCTTCTCATTTTGAGTTCTGCCACATCAGTAAAAGGAGGGTGGAAGTTGGAGGCCAGAGGCAGCCTGTTCAACTTAGTGAGATTCTGTCTTAAAACAAAAGAATAAAAAGGGGGCTGGGAGTGCAGCTTAGGGTGTTACTCCATTCCCATCATTAAGGTCAATTCTACTTTGAGGAGGCAACCATTTCCCAGTCATTTCTTTTTCTTTGCGGTACTGGGTGTTGGACCCAGGGCCTCACACTTGCATGCTCTGCAAGTGCTGGACCACTGAGCTGCACCCCCAGCCCATTTTTATTTTTTGAGACAAGGTCTCACTAAGTTACGCAGATTGCCTCTTCCCAGTCATTTCTTAAATGCTTTCCAGCCTTGGGGCTCACTTTCCAGCACTATGTTTGACATTGCTTCTTTGATATTCATAGGGTTTTCAGTGGCTAATTGCTTTGGGAGTGGGCTGCTGGGTCCTTCTCTGTTTTAGCCAGGAAGCTCAGTTGAAACCTGCCCACCATGGGCAACTCTGATGGTATCTGAAATACAGGTAGCCTAGCTTTCAGCATCACAGCAACATGAAAGCCCCCATAGCACATGCTGACAGACACCCACAGGGGTGGTAAAGAAGGCAACTTGGTTTTAGCAGTGCTGGGATGGGATAAGCAAGTCTGCTGAATTTTGTTTGTTATAAAGCCTGATTTCCTTCAGGCATTAAGCCCCCTCTCATAAGGAACATTTATCAGGAATAAAGGTGCTAACTTGACTTTTTGTCTTACCCTTTCATCTGTTTTGTTTATTTATTTATTTATTTGGAGAGGGTCTTGCTAAGTAGTTCAGGCTGGCCTTGAACCTGCAATCCTCCTGCCCTAGCCTCATGAGTCTTGGGAATTATAGGCCCACATCAGTGTGTCTGGGTTATTTATTTATTTATTTTATTGGTGGTACTTGAGGGTTGAACTCAGGGCCTTGCACATACTTTGCAAGTGCTCTACCACTGAGCTGAATCTCCAACTCAGTTATTATTATCTTTTATTTTGAGTCAGAGTCTAAGTTACACAGGCTGCCCCTGGCCTCGAACTTGTGATCCTCCTGCCTCCGCCTCCTGAGTCACTGGGATTAAAAGATGTGTGCCACTGTACCCAGCTGGCTCACTTATTTTTCAAATTAGTTTGGAAACGCTAAGGGTATAGGTCAAAGATGGAGCGCATGTTTAGTATGCATGAGGCCCTGGGATCCATCTCCAGTATCACCAAGAAATAAATTTGAAAAAATTAAATTAAGAGTCAGGTGAGGTGGTATACACTTGTAATCCCAGAGACTCAGGAAGCTGAGGCAGGAGGATCTTGAGTTCCAGGCAGAGGCAGCTGGAGCAACTTAACGGGACCCTGTCTCAAAAATAACAAATAAAAAATGGGCTGGAGGTGCAGCTCAGTGGTAGAGCTCTTGCAAAGTATGTGCAAGGCCCTGGGTTCTACCTCTGAGTACTGCAGAAAAAACCCAAAAACAAATGAATCAAACAAAACCCCAAATAACAACAAACACCCAAACAACCAATTAATTAATTAAATAAATAAATTAGTTTGGAACCTGGATGAGGAAGAGAGATATTCCCCCCCAAAGAACCATAAAACAAATCATGGCTGGATTAATTTCTTGCCGACACTGGGCAGATGCCCATCCCCAGTGCCTCGCCATGGGCAGGAACTGTCCCCACTTAAAGGGATTATGTGAGGGAAACTGTGGGCATGGTGGGCACAGGACCAGACTTGTGTGCGAATCTCAGAGACAGCAGCGGGTTGTCACCCCTTTCCTGGTGCCCAGACCACTGCAGAGGGAGTGATGCTCAGAACAGATCAGAATGGACCCTCAATTACTTTTACCTTTAGATGCCAATCTTAAGTAGAGCCCCTACCCCCAGCAATAATGTTCCTCCCTCCCCTGTGGGCGCCTCACGCCCAACCCTGGCGCACAGAGGCACAGGCTGGGCTTGGTGCAGCCGGATCGCCTGGCGCACGCGCATGCGCACACTGACCTCCTTTTCTATGATAGCCACTTGCTTCTTGGCCAGCTTCTCCAGCTCGATGGACGAGTTGTTGGCGTGCGTCTCCACCTCCTTCTGGAGCTTGAGGCGGTGCTCGTCCATCTCGGCCTTCAGCTTGTTCTCCAGGGCGATCAGCTGCTTCTGGTGCTGGCGCCGCATCCGCTTATAACCTGACATCTGTTCCCGCAACTCGTTCTCCTGCTCATGCTCATGGATCTGCCGTGTAACCTGAATTGGGTCGGGAAAGAACTCAGGTCACCGGGGCTCATGGGGGACAAATGGCCAGGCTAAGACGAACCCTCGGGCATCATTTATCACCAAAGCCATCCGTTTACTTCCTCTCTATCCAGTGCTGACCTGTAGTGGGTACCATGCTGGGTGCTCTTTATCCACTTTATCTGCTTTCTTTCTCTCTTCCTCCAAACCATCTCATTCACTCACTCATTTTACACATTCATGAGGTGGGTGTTATTGCTCCTATTTTATAGATGACATTGAGACTTGAGACAAGTAATTCATTCACTCGGCCAAAACATGCTTACAACTTTCTGATATACTAACACACACACACACACACACACACACACACACACACATGCACACGCACGGGAGAAGGACATGGCAATCCACTCCTGAGGCAATCCTGAAGCAATCAGCCATTGAAAACCCTAGGATGGTCGCTATAAGTTGGAGATGACTTGATGGCGCCTAACAACAACACCACACACATACTTAAGGTCATGTGGCTGATAAAGAATGGAGCTGAGATACAGGTCCACTTCAGTTTGACTCTATAACCGTGCTATTTCCACTCCATCAGGATTTCTCAACCTTGATGGTAATGACATCTGGCTGGATAGTTCTTGGTGGTGGGGCAGTCTTATACTTGTAGGACGCCCTAGACTTTACCACTAGAAGCCACTAGCAGATCCCAAGTCATCACAATCAAAAGTGTGTTTGAATGTCCCTTGGGTGGGGAGTGGGGGAAATCCCTCCAGTTCAGAAGGACATCATTCCTTTCTCTTCATTTCCTTTCCTTTCCCTTTCTTTTCTTTCCCTTCCTTCCTTTCTCTTCCTTCCTTCTTTTCCTTTCTCTTTATTGTCTACCCCTCCCTGCCTCTTCCTCCCTCTCTTTTCTTTCTCTGTCTCTCTTTCTTTTCTTTCTTTCCTTTTTTTTGATCATGTCCTAACAGGCATAGGAACCCTGAATATTCTAAAATAGTTTGAACATGATTTATTTCCTATTCTTACAACAGGGGGGTGGGTCTTCTTTTAAATCATCCGTCTCCCTCTTCTTCACCACAAAAGAGATGTTAACAAATTATAATAATTTCTCCTAAAAAGCATTTCTCTGCTTTTTGGGTTACCACTTTTCCTGGTATCTTTTCCTTAACTCACCATCAAGCAAATGTCCAGCAAGCTGCAGAATGCAAATGAAAACCGTGAAATCTTGGCACCTCTTGTCTGTTTCTTTGAACCATTTGTGATTTTTTTTCTTCCTTCCTCCAATTTCTCATCCCTTTTTATTTTCCTGTTAGGTTGTCTGATCACTTGTTTCTCACGTTTCCCATCTATTTTAGGAAAGCATTTTCATTCTAGGATTATATCGCTAACTTTGTTCTTCACTAAATGATTTAGTCCCTCCCCTTCACTATAAGCCTCTTCTCCCCAAAACTCTCAAATAAATTTTACTGGACATTTGCAGGTTGCAATTAATGTTCTGTGGCTGGGATTTAGCTCAGTTGGTAAAGTGCTGCTCTGCAGTCTCTGAGGTCCCAAGTTCCATTCCCAGCAACGCAAAAATGGGAGAAGGACGTGGCAATCCACTCCCGACGCAACCCTGAAACAATCAGCCATTGAAAACCCTATAACGGTCGCCATGAGTCAGACACCACTCAACAGCACCTAACAATAACAACAACAATTAATGCTTTGTACTATTTTCAGTAAATGGGTCAAAGTACATTTTATACAAAGAACAGTTTGTTTCTCTGCTCTTTTTAGAAGGTGTGCCTGCACACTAGATGGAGTCCTTACTATCAAGACAGTGCTGTTCTGTAACTGGATAGTATTAGCAGAGTACACCATTAAACATTAGCCGAGCTTTGAAACCTTTCCAGCTGAAACAAACACAAGGTTTCATATTCATTTCATGTTTCCTGAAGGACAATTTTCTTTAAAGTATGAAGAATAAGAGAAGATATTTCAAGACTGAAAAAAGACCGCAGCACTAAAAAGGCATCTAACACTCCAAAGAAAACAAATGATCTCTTTTGTCATCAAATAACATGTTCATTACTTATCCACAGTTTGGGTGTTAGGGATTGAATCCAAGGCCCAACCCGTGCTAAGCATGTGCCTTACCACTGAGCTACACTCTTAGTCCTGTGTTGTTATCATCATTACCATTATTACCAGTTTTCTGAGACAGAGTCTCGCTATGTAGCCCAGGCTGGCCTCAAAACTCACCATCCTTCTCCCTCTGCCTTGTGAGTGCTGCGCTTATAAGTGAGCACAGCCACACCCAGCTCTATATGAACTGTTTTATTTTTCTCCCCTGTGCTGGGGATTGAATCTAGGTACTTCCACATGCTATGCAAGTGCTCTACCACTGAACTACACTCCTACCTCTATTATTATTCTTTAAATTGACTTATTTCTGGATAAAGAGAAGGAAAGTAATAGTTAGAAATGTAACTTTCAGTCCTCATGCTTACATCTTCCTGAAGTACAACTTTAGAGAAAAAAACAGATCCAATGAATAGAATGGATACCATTTAGTCCTTTCTGAATTTACATTTTTTTAAAAAGACAAATATGACAGTAATGTGTCTGTACTGGGTGAGTTTGAGATGTTTTTATTTTAATTTTTCTTATTTTAGTATTCCTTCTTTAACTGGATTCCCAAGGGTGAGGTAGGGCACACTATCATGATACATTTAAACTTTGCCACATGGATTGGCCCATAAAATATTCTCAGGATGGCCATTTCCTTAAGCCAGGAGGTCTGAAGATATGGTGGAAATAAAGCAAGAAACATTTCCTATGTTAATTGGTAGGTGGGTCACTGTAAAGAGGCCTGCAGACTATGGGATCACACTTTGTGTAAGTATACAGCAAACTCAAACGACGAAGCTCAATAGGCTATCATTGTCCATCACTGAATTGCAGCAGAGAACCTTCTTAAATTCCAACTATCACCTCCATTTGTCACAACCAGACTTTATTCTAAGTTTGACTGGCTTACTCGGAAAATATAGAGACAGTAAGTTTTATATTTCTATGCTCAAGTTAGATGTGTTAGGTCCCGTCGAGTCAGTATCTGACTCATAGTGACCCCCATAGGGTTTTCAATGGCAGACTGTTTCGGGATTGCCTCTGGAGTGGATTGCCAGGTCCTTCTCCCATTTTTTCAGTGCTGGGAATTGAACTCAGGACTTCAGAGACTGCAGCGCAGTGCTCTACCAACTGAGCTAAATGCCAGCACTCAAGTTAGATAGATGAAATTAAATAAAAATCTAACTAGATGCTTCATTTGTGAAGTGAATTAAAAATGTGTTGATTACATTAAATAGGTCTGTGTGTTTTAAGTTCACACTGTGTATCTGAAGACTACACTATTTGGTCAGTAGAATTTTAAAAAGTCAATAATTTATCATGCTTTGTGGTTCACAAAGTGCTTTCATATATACTTTACCTCTTTAATTTTTATAAGACCTAGGATTTGAACCAAGATACTATGGTTCTTGAATTGCCTGAGGGCATTTGTATCACCAAGGCAGAAAAAAGAGTGATTATTTTCCTTACAAGGTATCGAAGGGAACCGAACCCCCAAAATCAAAGTTGGAGAGAGTGGTAAGTGTGAATTACAGATTGAATAAGTCTGAAAATGGAGAATCATTATAGAGATGTAATAACTATTATTGCTGTTATTAGGTGCTGTGGAGTCAGATCCAACTCATAGTGACCCTATAATAAAGTCTCAAACGTGATCAAATACAAGCTGGCAGTGCCATCTTGCCATGACCAGTGGGTAGCCTGGAGAAAAGGCTCATTCTGTCCCTTGCTGGACAACTGACCTTGGGCAAATGACTTAACCTCCTGAAGTCTTTTGTTTCCTTCATACATAAAGAGGAACTAGGACTATCTTCCTCTTGGCGATGGGGCTATAGATCAGAGTAAGTGGATATGAGGGAAAGGGCATGGGTAGCAGTAAAAACTCTACCTGTATGTAGCTTGTGGATTATAAGAGTAAATATGGGGCTGGGGGTGCAGTTCAGTGGTAGAGCACATGCTTAGCATGCGTGAGGACCTGGGTTCAATACTCAGCACCAACAAAGGAAAAAAAGAAAAGTCTGTATATTTCCTATCTTCTTCTTCTTTTTTTTTTTTTTGGTGGTGCTAGGGATCAAACCCAGGGCCTTGCACATGCTAAGCACATATGTTACTACCAAGTTACACTCCAGCCCATATATAATTTCTGAATCTGAATTATTGCTCCTTATAACAACAATATATACTTGGAATACGTAAAATATAGTAAGTGATAAATAATGAGCCATAAAAAGGAAGACTGAAACTTTTGGGGGGGAAGTTCCTACTGCCATTCAATGTTACCTTATTCCAGCAAAATTTGCCCCTAAGACAAAACATTTTATCCAAAGTGTAGAATGTGCCTACCATGTACAAAACCCCACACTAGCAGACTAATAAGCAGCTTACTGAACCTAAAACAAGAGCATGGTGACTGATAATGTCACACTTTTACCAGATCAAAATCAATTTACAAGATTAATTATTTGTAAGAATCAAAACGTTGCATACGATAAAAGTGGCCACCTCAGCACTTAGCATGAATGAAATTTACAGCATGTTCTTAAAAAGAATACAATGAGTCACATTTTGGCATTAGAGATTTGATATTCCATTCTTTAGAACACCTAAGGGAAAATGTATTTTGAGTTTTTACTAAAAGTAATGACTGACACCAGGCAATTGTGCCTTATAATAGGAAATGTATGAATAACTCTGGAAATGCACACTTCTAAATCCAAATTCTCATGTGACAGTGGATTGCCAGTGACCCTATTTGTTCAATCATTCATTAGACATGTTTATTTGGCGACTTTGGCCACATGGCTTAGCCATGCAGACTGGACAGCATAAGTGGAAAGTTTTGGCAATGATCTTAGAGAATTAAGCCAAGAGTAAGGAAGGAGATATGCAATATTTTGATAAGCATCCTCTGCCACACATCCCAGAAGAGAACACATTTTCAAGCATTTAGAAATAGACCTGGGCTCATGACAGGTGAAATAGTACCACTTACTGCTGAGGCACTAATATTTTTATTCTTATGTACCAAACTCATTCAGGTGTTCAATTTCACAATTAGCTGAATAATTAGGTTATATTTTTGAAACTCCAAATGTGGGCTCTCTTTTTATGGGTTTTTCTACTGAACCTAGTAAAGCCAAGGAAAAGAATCTGTATTTGCCTGGGCAGAACAGTAATCATTTTTCCCTCCATGCTTTTCTGGGAACTCCAAACCAAAACTTTCCCTCTTATGCCCGCTCTCTAAATGTATGTTCTATCATAACTTCACCTATGTGCAATGAGACCTCTGCATTCCACTGAGAATTCCTTAAAAAACCAACAGCTGAACTGTCTGGTAGGTATATATGGCCTTGGTGCTCTTCATATTAATATCTAATATAGAAACTTCCAGGAATCCAGGACACTTACAAAATTTTAAGAAGAAATGACATCAGATGTAGCAATGGCTGGAAACATTCTTATGGGTCACTAATGTAATTATAACAACAGGATCTCTATTCACCAATAATTAAAAAAAAATCAAGGAAGGTCCATTTCAAAGGATCAAGGACTCAGATTAGTAATTCTGAAGAACTACCTAAACAACTCTTTTTTCTAGATGACAAATCAGCTCAATATGAACTTTCTTAAAGAAAAAAGAAGAAAGAGAAAAAAGATGCTGTGAAATGTCCTTCTTTTACCAAATTCTTCAAAATAAGGTTAATAATATCTGCCTTTAAAAGACTGTAATAAGGAAATTACAATTCTACATTTTCCTTTGGTTTCAAGGTTGGTAGTCCTTCCTTTTCCTTTGTTACAAATGCAATTGTGCAACAGTGCACAATCACACAAAAATTTCAGTTTTCAAGGGACCCAAGTAATAAAAACACCTAGCATTGAAAGCCTGTAGCTCATGGGCTTCATATATCTGTCAATAACCTCATTCAGAAGCACAATGTAGAAAGTAATAATGAAGGGGAAAAACCACGAAGCTAGATCTCTTTTATGTTTATGTTGAAGAGGCAGATTCATAAGATAAACTTTAGGAGCACTATTTTTTTGGAGTTAGTTTGCAAGTTGATTTAAAATATATTCTCATCATTTATTTTAGAAAAAGTAGTTTCTAAATTCTTTCTCTTTTTGCTGTTCACTTTTGGACATCTCTGGCTTTTTAGCATCTCTACTATGGAGAAAGAGTAAACCAAAATCAACTGACCAATATACTATTGTTACCACCAACGAGAAGTGAGGTGAGGTTTCACCAATGACTTGATTATTCACTATATTGGACCTTCATTTTCCCATGATCTTGCTGTTATTTTTACGTCATTTATACAATTTTAGTATTTTTCATTTGAGCTGAAATCCATGAAAAAAATAGGATTTGTGAAATATTCTTAAAAATTAATTATTTCTTTGTGATTGTCCAACATCCTGACTTGTGCACTCCGATTGGAACTAGCCTTTGAAATAATATAGTAGGCAGTAAAATTTAGTGCTAGATAATACACATTAAAATAGTCATACCCATAATTAGATTGTCCAAAGTGGGACATTGAACCATATAACACTATACCCCTTCTCTCTTCCATTCATTTATTTTTCTCCCTCAAAAAACACTATGTACAAATACCAGGGAACTCTGATAAACTTCCACCAATCCCACCATGACTCCCAAAGCACTGCATTTGGAGAGGGTGTGCCACAAAAAACAACTTATTTTTGTGGCTAAAGCAACTGCCCATCAGCTACTCTGTTATTAACCTAACATAGGAGCAGGGGCCTTGTTAGCAAAACAAAACTCTATGAGCAAGACCTGTCTGGCAGTTCCCTGGACGAGTGGGCACTATGAAGCCTGTGGGATGCAGAGGGGTTCCTGAGGACACTGCCCAGAGCCTGGCAGGGAAGAAGCTTTCATCATGCCCAGACAGGGAGACTGTGATGGCTGAAATGCACACAGAGCAGCCCCGGCTGAGTTCAGAGAGGCCAGTGTGAGATGATTCCAGCGTGGCTCGTAGTAATGTCTTACGGTGGGGAGAGGAGAGTCATGAATATATGATGTGGGAGTGAGGGTGTGGCAAGCAGGGAAGGAGAGAGCCCGTCCCAAAGGGGTAAGCCGCTTGGCATAATGTCTGCCTCCATGCCAAACCTGCTCATTGCATTCTGATGCTCAGAGGCTCTTCACCATTTCTCTTCTCTCCTCAACATGAGCAGGTTGGGGAAAAGGTACTAGCCTCCTGAGAATCCATGGTAAGTAGTAATAGTTCTTTCAAATACCATATTTCTCCTTCTGTCAGATGGCATGGCAGGAAGATAATTATCACTTAATAATCCCACGATACTTCATAGACTTGAAAGCACATTTTCAGGTGCTTAACCATCATTAGCAAATACATAGTAGACATTTTAAGGTCTCTACTACACAGGATAGTATTCCTTTAAAATGAAAATTTGCCCATCAAAGATTACAAGAAACTTCAATACGGAGGAATTTAGGAGTGGGATTATTTATGAGCAGTCTAAATTAAATGGCTTGCTTTTACAGAGCAGCAAGCATAAGCAAGATGTAAGCACTTTAACTTCCATTTTTATTTTATTTTTTTAAAAAAGGTTATAATCTATTCTAAATTTCAAACATAATTGGAGCCTTTAAGACTTGAGGCATAAAAGTAGAAATCAGGTTTGAAAATAGGACAAGAAAAATGATCATTTCTGGGTCGGCCTTGGATGATGTCATCATAGGTTCTAAATGTAATAGCCAAGCAGTGTATACTAACTCTTCCTGCCCATGTGACCTCTAACATCAATTTGGGCAATGCAACTAATATTTCAATAAATTTTGGGCTGAGATGTGAGATTCAGGAGGAATAGATTAAAAACAGTTTAGAATGCTAAGGACAGAATGATGCGAGTGTGCGTGTGTGTGTGTGTGTGTGTGTGTGTGTAAGAGTGCGCACGCGCACGCGTGGGGGCGGGGGGGGGGGGGGGGGGGGGGGGGGGGGGGGGGGGGGGGGGGGGGGGGGGGGAGGAGGAGGAGGCATGAAAACTAACTCTTCCAGCACACACCCCTTTTGCTACTACAAGGGCATCCAGCAATCACATTTGCAATAGTAAAAATGCTGAAGAATCCGACAGCCCCTTTTCTTCAACAATCACCCCATTCCTCTCCTACAAAACCCTTCTTGCTTTATTGGTGCCAGGAAATTCTTCAGGGGTTAAATGGGAAGTACAGCCACTACCATTGTTGCAATAAATAAATGAATGAACCAGAACGAACCAGCAATCCATCCTTGGGAACCAAGTATCTGATTTTTCTACAATTACAGACATTAGCTGGCAACCATATGTTTTAAAAAATTGTGTTTTATCTTTTGATGTGTCTACATATTATACACACACATGCATCTCTACAAAAAGAAGCACAATGCCCTGCATACACATACATCAATACCTTTAAAAAATATTTTTAGCATTATTTATTTTAATGAAAGAAGGCTTAAAAAATTGGAGAGGCTAGCAACTCATCTCAAAGGCCTTATATTTTGCACATACATTATATACAAACACACACACACACACACACACACACACACACACACACACAAAGGTTTTTTTTTTCCCCTATGCTGTAGACAATGCTAAATATCTGAGATCAGGTTGCTATGCCAACAGTTTTTTTTTCTATAAATGCATAAAATTATTAGAAGGGAGAAAACATTCTTGACTCCTTTCCTGCTATCCATGAAGCCGAGAGAGGCTCAGGGAGGGCGAGAGGCTGCCAGACAGGGAGGAGGGGAAGGAAGGGAAGGTGGGTAGAGGGGTGTTTGCTTACCAAAGATGCTGATTTGATCGTGGCAAAGCGCTCTCTGTTCCGATAGTGGAGGGCCTGGCTCTGAACTGACTGGGTAGGCCGCGGCTCAGGCCTGGGATCGCCGTGGCCCGCCTCATCCCTTATGAATACATGATCCTGCAGAAATGGATAAAAACAAGGAGAAAGTCCAGCTGTGCTCTTTCCTCGCCGGCTGCCTCTCTCTCACCCCTCTTTCTGCACAAGCACCGCTGTTTGAAATGCATAGTTTAGCTCTCTGCTAGTCCCCGCAGCTCCCACGGTACAAAATGAATAAGCAACACATTGCAGCCTTCAGTTAGGAATGTCAGCTGATCGCTAGTGGGATGCCTTCTGAATCCCTGGCAGGCTTTTTCTTTACCTCCAGAATTACATATATGCAAAAGAAAAAAAGAATAGAAAAAACAATGCCATGTACAGACTCCTTAGCACAGTTTGCTTAAAACGCTGTAACCAAATAATTCCTTTAAAAATGTCATGTCCATGTCTAGCAAGGAGGATGCTGGTGGCTTTTGACATAAAAGCGAGCCTCCGCCTCATTCCCTTGAAAGATCTGCGTTCTCAGTTTAATTTTATTTGAGATCTGGTCGGTAGGATCATCGTTCTGGCTAGAATCAGTGGAGGTTTGTGCTGAACTGCCTCTTTATCTTGTGCTGGGAAGATTCGGCAGTCACTGAGGGATCCTGCTTTCCAGTCATGATCGTACACAGTTCTAGCACCTTCTCTCTACAGCTTCTGAAAGGATTTTTTTTTTTTTTTTAGATTTAAAGAGACAGGCGTACAATTCCAGCCAAATGATACTTTCACAAATTCTCCCTCAACTCAGCATTGGGTATGTCAGCAGAGTGAGCAAAGCTGGAATTTAATGTCCTTGACTGATTTAATCAAGCCCGTGCTTCTTGAGAGGCAAAGATGATTAATCTCATTCTAACACCCAGTGAAAAATAACATTCCTTGGAATGATGATAATAGATGTTTCCTAAATGTAATTGAAATGATTTTTAAAGGGGAAAATGCTTTCAAAGGAGTATGTTCCTCTTTATAAAAGATGTAAGTGGTCAATAAGTAGCTGTAATCCTTCAGAAAAAAAAAAAGATATTCTATTAATTTGCAGCTCAAGACCATATATAACCATGGGGGATTTTTACATAGCACATGTTCAGGATGGGGAAGGAGAAATGAAGTCCTTATTTTCCTAGGGTTTTAGAAGAAACCATTATGAGCAGTCAGTTTTGCATTTTGTTCATGACTACTTGAAAAAAAATTTTTTTTAGAAAAATAATTGCCATCTCCTTCATTACAAAGTAAGAACCAAAGAGGTTTAGAAAATACAAACTGTTATTATTATCTAAAAATTTGAAAAGTAAGAATGGATTCCTTCATGAAAATGAAATTTTACATACAGATTTTTATGTAAAAGTCAAATTTCAAGATCAAATTTATTACAGGACAAATTTTTCTTTTATAAATTTTAAGTTTTGATATGTGGGGAAGGTATTTAGCATTATATTTATGTTTAGATTTTTTTTCCCATTTATGTATTATAGTTCAAATAATGAAGAGACCTTTTATAAACTTTCCATTGTGTATATCAATCAAATTCAGGTGATGTTCTACAACTGTGCTGTTCAATAAGCTAGCCACTATCCACATGTGGCTATTTTAATTAGAAATAAGTAAAATGAAATAAAATGTAAAATTTAATACCTAAGTCATACCAGCTACATTTTAGCACTCAGTAGCCATAGGTGATGGCTACCAGATTGGATAACACAGATATAGAACATTTCCATCATTGCAGAAAGTTCTATTAGGCCATGTTATGAGTTTAAAATACATCTCTTAAGCTAGGTATGGTGGTACAAGCCTATAATCCCATCACTAGGAGGCTGAAGCAAGACTGTGATTGCAAGGCCAGCTTGGCCTGCATAGTGAGACACTCTGATTAAAAAAAATAATAAAATAAAATAAAAGCTGGGCGCAGTGATGCACACCTATAATCCCAGCGGTTCTGGAGGCAGAAGCAGGACGATCACAAATTTCAGACCAGAGGCAGTCTGCATAATTTAGCGAAACCCTGTCTCAAAAAGTAACCAAAAAAAAAAAAAAAAAAAAAAAAAAAAAAAAAAAAAAAAAAAAAAAAAAAAAAAAAAAAAAAAAAAAAAAAAAAAAAAAAAAAAAAAAAAAAAAAAAAAAAAA
>VMDO01012025.1:23898-64198 GCA_007922755.1 Pedetes capensis | reverse complement strand
CCCCCCCCCCTCTCTTGTGGTACTGGGGGTTGAACCCAGGGCCTCTCATTTGCATGCTGTGCAAATGAGCTGCACCCTCAGCCCAGTTTTTTACTTTTTGAGACAGGTTCTCGCTAAGTTACGCAGACTGCCTCTGGTCTCGAACTTACGATCCTCCCACCTCTGCCTCCCAAGCCACTGGGATTACAGGCGTGTGCCACCTCGCCCACCACACTGTGCCTCTCTTGATGCGTGCTACCCATGGTGCTTGGGGTGCACTGGCTTCTTCCCCCACCAGACTGCTCAGGGCTTAAGAGCAGAACCTGGGTCTCAGCCATCCTGCTTTGCGCAGCACCTGGCAAAGCACCTGGCATATGGAAGGTGCCCAGCCAAGATGTATTGTTGTTAAAGGGACCCTGCCTCAAATCCTTTTGTAAGTGAGGAGCTCTTTGTACTGGAGCCCACTGACTCCCTACCGTAACTTGTTGAGGACAGAGGCTGCCAAAATGAAAGAGCTAAGGAACGCTTTTTTTTTTTTTTTTTTTTTTTAGCAGTACGTATGGGTTGAACCCAGGGCTTCACACATGCTTTTGCAAGGGCTCTACCACTGAGCTGCACCCCCAGCCCATTTTTTATTTTTTATCTTGAGGCAGGGTCCTGCTAAGTTACACAGGCTGCCTCTGGCTTCGAACTTGTGATCCTCCTGCCTCTGCCTCCCGAGTTGCTGGGAGTGTGGGTGTGCGCCACCATGCTTGGCTGGGAACTAAGGAGCTCTTGAGGCCGTCTTCTTGCCCATGGAGGCCAAGTGAAATTTCACATCAGTGTGCTTAGAAGGAAAATGTATTCAGGTGCAGAGGATGTGGTAGCATCCTTCAACTACACACACACACACACACACACACACACACACACACACACACACACACACACGTTCAATGAGTCCTTGGCTTCACCTTTTGCCCCCAGGCCCCTAGTCTTCTGCCCTTGACCCTCATCAGACACATTGTGGAGGTGTCACAAAGGGTAGCGGGTACTGGTAGCCCAGCTGTTTGGCTAGAGTGAGACCCCATCGCACAAATAGTCCCAGCTTCTCTGGGATGTTTTAATCCAACCCTGAGATCCAGGCGATGGAGGGCATTACAGCTAAGCCCATTCACCTTAGGGAGGCTGACATTTTTCCCAGCATTACCACGTTCAGTCTGCTCAGTACTCATAATGGTGGGGGGGGGGGGCGGCAGGAGGAGATACTTGCCCGGAGCAAGCATGGAGTCTCCCAGATCATTTGATCCATTAAGAATATAGACTGAGCCAGGCATGGTGGTGATGGTGGTGTGCACCTGCAATCTCAGAGACTCGGGAGATAGAGGCAGGCCGGTTCGAGGCCAGAGGCAGCCTGTGTAATTTAGCGAGACCCTGTCTCAATTTAAAAAGTAAAAAAGGTGCTGAGCGTGCAGCCCTGTGGCAGAGCACTTACAAAGTATGTGTAAAGCATGAATTCAGCCCCAAAGTACTGCGAGAGGAAAGAAAAAGAAAGAAAGAAAGAAAAAGAAAGAAAGAGAAAGAAAACAGAACAGAAAAGAACAGAAAAGAAAAAAGGATATAGATTGGAGTCCCCAGCCAGCAGGCACCTTTCTGCAGCCCAGGAGAAACCACTTGGACAAAGCCTCACCCTTGAGCTTTTAGGTGCCATCATCCGTGGTCTCAGCTCAGAGACTCCCCATATTTATTCTCTCATCTTCCCCCCACTCTTCCTGGCAGACTGCTGACCAGGTGGCTAGGTAGAAGGAGGACAGCAAGGTCAATCCACTTTCACCTCTTCTGGGGAAGGGTTCTGACTACAAGTCCAAGTCCACAGGCTAAAGCCTGCTGTTCTCTTCTTGTCTTAAAGACTCCTGGCCTTCACTCGGTTGCAGTTTCTAGATATTATCCTGCCCTTACTTTGCAGACTAGGCATGTTGTTGTCATGGTTAGGTGCCGTCGAGTTGGGTCTGACTCATAGCCAACTGATGTACAACAGAATGAAACACCACCCAACACTGTGCCAAGTCTGGCTATTCATAGGTTTTTCAATAACTGATTGTTTTGGGAGTAGACTGCCAAGTTCTTCTCCCCTTTTGCAGTGCTGGAGATTGAACCCAGGGCCTCAGAGTACACAGAGCAAGCACTCTATCAACTGAGCTAGACCCCAGCCCAGACTAGGCATGTTGTTGTTGTTGTTGTTAGGTGCCGTCGAACCGGTATCCGACTCATAGCGACCCTCTGTACAACAGGGGAAACACTATTGTTAGTGCTTCTCTGCTGTTCACAGGGTTTTCAATGGCAGATTGATTTTTGGGAGTGGGTTGCCAGGTCCTTCTCCCAAGCCTACAGCTTCTGGTGTTCCCAGGTGGTCTCCCATCCAGGTAGTAACCAGGCCCTACCCTGCTTAGCTTCTGAGATCTAACGGGATCGGATGCCACAGGACTACAGCTGCAGGCAACTAGACATAGGAGGTTAAATAATTTTCCAGACTCTCACAGTTTCAGGTAGGACCTGCTTGACCTCCTCTGAGATCCCTTTACGAACGGACCTCTCTGTCTCTCCGGTGGGGCTGGAGACTGTGCGGGGAGGCCTGCATGAGAGACTGGGGTAGAGAGAGAGACTGGGTAGAGGGTGACTCAGGGCAACCCTTCAGGCTGGGAGCTGGCGGGTGGGCAGGAAGTGCATGGGCTAGCGGGGAGGAAGCAGCAGTGAGGCTCAGCTGTGGACCTCTGGGTGGAGGCAATGGGAAGCCACTGGAGCGGCGGAGGCAAGCTAGCTGTGGTTCCTGAAAACGCATGGCTGTGCCGTCCTCCCCTGGAGGAGCCGAGGCAGGGGTGGTGTAGCTCATCCAGTTATGGTTATTGTGTTGTTGTTGTTAGGTGCCGTCAAGTCGTGTCCAACTCATAGCGACCCTCGTAGGGTTTTCAACGGCAGATTGTTTCGGGATTGCCTTGGGAGTGGGTTAACAACAACCAGTTATGGTACCAGGTCATAAAAGTGCAAATTAGAGGAGAGAGGTGGGGTCGAAGCACTTTTCTTTCTTTGTGGAAATTATCGAACCTGTCAGTAGAGCAGTTCGATAGCCCTGACTCACAGTCATTTCAGGCTGTTTTTCTATAAATCCAGCCATGCGCAAGACTCTGCCTTGACTTAGTACAGGTTAGCCCATAAGTGGTGCCAGACTACAGGGTCGAGGGTCAGGGAAAGGGCGGCAGCAGCCATAAACAATCCCGCTCTGTTGCTGACAGCTTCTTTCACAGTGAGAAAGGGGGCATCCCAGGGGCCTCAGGTGGGCTGGCTATGCCTCGGTGGTCTCCTCATTGCCCAAAGTGTCTTTTGTCCCCAACGTCACCTGATGACCAGATTTTATCCCGAGAGGAGCTGCTTGAGTGTTTGCATTGCCTGAAAACCTTTGCCTTCCACCGCAATCATTTTCTAAGGATACATTCCCAGGTCAGACATTGTACACAGCCCCAACTCTTACAAACAGTGTTGCAATTTTCTGTAAGATAGTACATTTGATAGCAACAAAGAATAACCTATTTAACTTGCATTTCTTAGATTGCGAAGGGAGCTTTTTCATTTGGTTTTGGCCGACTGTATTTATTATTTTGAGTTTCTTGTTTATCTTTTGCTCTTTATTCCATGAAGTGTTAGCGTCTTTATACTGATTTAGCAGAGCTCCTTGTATATAGAGGTATTAACTCCTTGTTTTTCATACACATTGTAAGCATTTCAGTAGTTTTTCTGATGACTTGAACTGTTTGAAAAGTTTTTTTTAATGTATTCACAGATTTTAATTTTTATGTACGCAAACTCTTATCAGTATTTTCCTTTATACTTTCTGTGGTCTTAGAAAGGACTTTTTCATAACAGAATTATGGAAATGTTCATACATGTGTTCTGTGAAGTTGATTTTTTTTTGGAGGGGGTACTGGGGGTTGAACCCAGGGCCTCGCGCTTGCATGCTCTGCAAGTGCTGGACCACTGAGCTGCACCCCCAGCCCAATTTTTTACTTTTTGAGACAGGGTCTTGTTAAGTTACACAGACTGCCTCAGGTCTTGAACTTGCGATCCTCCTGCCTCCGCCTCTCGTGGGATTACAAGCATGTGCCACCACGCCCAGCTCTGTGAAGTCTTTAATGATTTATTTTTCTTTGTTTCTTTCTTCCTTACTTTTATTCATTTTCTTTTTTTTACATTTAACTCTATCTAGAATTGATTGCATGTGTCTTTGCAAACTCCCTTTGAAATGAGAGTGATCACCTCATTAATTAACATGGCAGGGTGGGGAAGGTAGCCGGGGAAGGGTGGAGAGCCAGGAGAGAGAATAATGAAGAGATCAAGGTGTAGAAGAGAAGGGGCAGGAGCTGTTGGCAGCAAGTGTGTAGAGGAAGCTGTCTTGATCCACCAGTGGGACACTCCTTCTCTGAGACTAGAGGAGGGGGTCACAAAGTGGAAGGAGCCAGTTTTGTGAGGGCAGGAGGGAGGTAGAGAAACACAGACAGCAAGTCTGTGAATCAGGTGCGCAGATGCCCAGTGACCGACGGGGGTGGAGACAGCAGTGGGGGCCCAGGAGAGAAGGCGTCAATGAGGAGGACTGGAAAACGGTAGGAGCCAGGTGGCGGGAGCTGTGAAGAGCAGAAAGGCTGATCAGTTGCAAGTTTGTGATCTGGGGGTGGGGTTACAACCAGCTGCTTCACCTTTTCGGAAGAAGAGTGGGCTCCCTGGGGAGGTGCCCTGGGAGAGGACCAGTGGTCAGCCAAGCTTCGGAGTGGAAGGATCTTGCCAAAAAAAAAAAAAAGGCTGTGGGTAGAGGCGAGTTTGTTTGCCGTGGCGGGACATCTGGACTTGGGGGTACCATGAGCGATCTGAGAAGCAGGGTCTGTCTTCCATTGTGGAGAGGAGCGGAGTCAAGGGAAAGCCATTCATAGAGATCCCCGCAATTCCCGAAGCCCCTTTGCGTGGGAGTTTGCCAAGGAGCCTCCCCTGGCAGAGCAGAAAGGTAAAGGGCTTTGCCCTGAGTCAGGCGGAGGCCAGGGGCGGAGGCCTATGGGGGCCCGGCAACCACGCTACTTAGCCTGGGCACTTGCGCATCCCCACTGGCCCAGCATCATCATCGTCATTATACACGCAGGGACAGGAGCTCGGGACAGTGGCTGACCGTGTCCTTTCCTCTCCCCTCTCTGCAGGACAGTAGTGCGCACAGCCCGCCTCGCTGACCATGAATGGGATGGCCAACGTGAACTCTGCCAGCCGCCCCCACTACGCCTCCTCCATCCCCGTGCCTCGGGCCTCCTCCCAGACCAGGGTTCCCACCCCCCGAGCCTCTCCCCAGCTGCGGCCACGCCAGGCGGGCCTGGCCCTGAGCCCCCAGCGAGCGGCTTCCCCAAGACCCGCCAAGGCCGCAGGCACTCCCAGAAGCTCCTCCCCCAGGGCCTCCCGGGGGAGAGGCTCCCCCAAGGTGGCCCAGCCCGGGAGGGAGCTGGCTGAGGTGGGCGAAGGCCCCTCTGGCTCCCCCTGGGGCAGCCCCAGGGTAACCCCAAGGGCAGCCCCCTCCAGCCGAGCTGGGCCCAGAAGAGCAGGGGAGACACAAGGCACCCAGGGCAGGAAGAAGGCGGCCCAGGAGGGGATCCCCGTCCTCCAGCCGCGGGGCAGGAGCCCGCCCCGGACAAGCTCTTCTGGAGAAACTTCAGAAACTTCGTTACCAGGAGCTCCCGAAAGCCGAAAGCCTCCTAGCTGCCCAAAAAAAGATCAAAGAGACGTCAGCTACAGGACTTTGGGGAACCCCAGGTCTCCGGAGCCCGATGAAGGGGCAGCCTCTGCGTCTCCCTCTCCAGTCTGCAGCCCCATGCAGAGCAAGCGGCCCTCCCCAGGCCCGGGGGCCATCAGCTTCTCCTCGGTGCCCTCGCAGAATCAGCCCGTCACAGCCACTGTGGCCCCCTTCCAGTACAGGTGAGCTGTGGGAGCGGACGGGGAAGGGAGGGGGAGATGGTGCTGGCCAATGGCAGAGTGGAGTGACAAGTGGCTGGTGTGGACCAGAGGGCCCCAGGGTGTAGAAAAAGAACGCAGGCATGGGGAGGCCTAGAAGGTGACCTTTGGCAAGCTGAGATGAGGTTGGGTGTACAAAGAGGGGACTGTAACGCAGGCTCTGGTCATTCTTGACTCTGGACAGTCCACAATGAACAAGGATTCAAAAGGAGGGTCCCCCTAAGATGTCCATTTCTCCTGCTGTCTGGGAAATGATGAATATATGTCTGGGTGTTATGGACAATTACACAGCCAGATACACAGGTCAGTGGGTAGGTAGGTACTTTGTTGTACACAGGATCTGACCATAAGTCAGACCTGACTCAACGGCACCTAACAACAACAACAGCAGTGCAAGGAGTAGCTGTCACTTGTATCTTGGGTATAGAAACCCTTATACATGGCTCCCTAGATACCTCAGGTGTCTGAGGCATCAAAGCAGCTGAGGACTAGAGCAGAGAATGACCAGGAGCTTCAGCCTTCAGTGGAAGCCAACTCATGTATGTCTGGATCTCTGAAAAATCAAGTGCAATCACATATTACAGAAGTAGGCACTGGGGTCCAGGACAATGGAGCGAACAGTCACGCTGGATTCTCCATGTGCTCAGGCCTCCTTTGGAGTGCTGCATTCAGTTATGAACATTTAGAAGGACACTGACACACCACCAAAACAGATTTAGGGAAAGACTGACAGGTGGTGAAGGATCCAAAAAAGGTGTTATAAGAATGATTAAAGGAGCTAAAGAGGTTTGCTTTGGAACGGGAAGGCTCAGGGGCGTCAGAACTGTTCTCAAATATTTGAAGGCTGTCGTGTTGTAAGATGAATTAGATTTACTTGGTGAAGCTCCAGGGAGCTGACTTGGCACCACAGTGGTTAGAAGTGAGTTTGAGACATAGTTGAGGCTCCATGGGAAGAACTTTCGGACAACCAGAGAGGATTACAGAGGATTGTAAGGCCGTGAACTCCCTGTTCCCGCAAAAACTCCAGCTGATTCCATGGCCTACGGGACCTCTTCCCCGGGCGATTAATGGCTCTCAACTCATCCCTTCTACCGGACTGTCCTGCCCATGAAGTGCACAGATGTCCTGTTTTTCTAATAGACAGCTCTCTTCTGTCCCTCGTAACTTTCTCAGTGTAGATTCTGAAGCTGGTGAGAGAATTCTAGAAGTGGAAATGCAAGACAGACCTTTTTCTTCACGTGTGTGTGTGTGTGTGTGTGTGTGTGTGTGTGTGTGTGCGTGTCCGTGGTGCTGGGGACGGCCCCCACGGCCAAGCATGCGGTCTACCACTGAGCTGCACCCCCAGCCTTGACCTTCCTTTGAATGCCCCCTTTTCAATCAGCGACACGGTTCCCCTGTGACTCTTGGACTTTCTTCTTCCATCTGGTTCTTTTCATTTCAAATTCATTCTTTGGGAGAAAGTGACTCGGCATTAAATTGTCCGAGATTTTACATCATCCACCCGACAAGTCCCTTGGTATATTTAGAACCTGACATTTTCTAAAGAGGTCAGAACGCTTCCCTCTGCACACGTCCGTGCAACTTAAACAGAACCACGTTTCCTTCATTCAGCAAATGTGCACTGTGTGTTTGCACTTCAGACGGAAATGGAAATGTATCACTCCACTCCAATAAGAGTTTGCTTTGCCATCCGTCCTCTGAGACAACGCCTCTTCCTGGCCCTGCACCGGCGTTGCAGGGCGGGTCATGGCTCAGGCAAGGGTGAGATTAGGATCAGGATACCCCAAGACGCTGCAGGCAGATGGGCCAAGGCCCCCAGCACCCCGCAGGCCCGAGAGCTGCTGCCGTGGACAGTTCTGCCAAGAGCCTGGCTGGGCCACCCTCCCAAGCTTCTTAGCCAAGGAGGCGCCATCTGTTCCCCAGAACCCGCAGACGTTCTGTGTTCGTGGAAATCTGCTCCCAGCCCCAGCAGGAGGCCCGCTGCAGAGCCCCAGGTGAGCGCAGAGGCAGCGATGGCTGGGCTCCCCTCCCCATCTCCAGCCTGGGCCGGGACACAAACGCCATCTTTTGCCCTGCCTCGTCCTCCCGGCCTCTCTTTTCAAGGATCTGGGCACCGTCTTCCCAATGAAGCAAATCTGCGATCCACCACTTCCTCAGGGTGCCCCTGCTACCTGGGCAGAGGCAGAACGCCCCGCCCACTGCCCTCTGGCCTCACACCCCGGATCCCATGGCCTCTGCCATTTCACTTTCCCTACTGTCCTGTCATGGCAGCTGTGCCACGGTGGTTACTTTTGGCCCCTGCTGAAGGTATTCCTCCCCTCCGCCTTTGCTCCTTCCGTCCTCAGACAGCTTCGGGTGGGACCTCAGTTTGGAAGATATGGTTCACTGCGTCAGGAGCATGGATGTATTGGTGTCATGACTGCGGTTTTCTTCTCTCTCCGTGTGCTCCGACTTCCAGCATGGGCGGACCTGTCTGTCCCTTCAGGCTGAGAAGTGAGGCAGCCGTGGAGGCCTGGGTGTGTTTGGGGAGGCAGAGGCAAGGGCAGAGGCAAGGGCAGAGCTGACTCAGAGGAGACACACAAAGGCTGCCTTCCTCCATGGTCCCGGGTTTGGAGTTCCTGGGCCATACCGCTGGTCCAGCCTCACCCGCCCTGCAGCAGAATAATGGCAATAACACCCGCAATGCAAACTATTCCAACACTGCTAACTGCCGAGCTGTGCTGGGCCCAACACTGTGCTTCTTGTGGTTGTTAGATGCCCTCGAGTCAAATCCGACTCCTAGCGGCCCCATGTGTGACAGAACAAAACACTCCCTGACACTGTGCCACGCTTGGCACTATGTCAGTGCTTCACTGCTATTCATAGGGGTTTCAATGGCTGATTGTTTCAGAAGTGGGCTGCCGAGTCCTTCTCCCATTTTTGTGGTGCCGGGCATTGAACCCAAGGCCTCAGAGTGCACAGAGCAAGCACTCTACCAACTGAGCTAACCCCCAGCCTCGAAGCTGGGCTTAGCTCTATGAAGACACAGTGATGTTATTCAGTGAAACATCGGATATGTTATATAGAATTCCCCCTCCCTGGTGGGATGCTCTCTTACTGTCTCACAGTCCTGAAACTGGGTTTAGCTCTATAAAGATACAGTGATGTTATTCAATGAAACATTGGATACATTATACAGAATTCCCCCTCCCCGGTGGGATGTTCTATTACTGTCTCACACTACTCTGCTTACTTCAGAAACCCAGCTCCGGGTTGGCATTGTGGCACACACCTGTCATCCCAATGACTTGGGAGGCTGAGGCAGGAGGATTACAATTTCGAGGCCAGAAGCAGCCTGTGCAAATTAGTGAGCACCTGTCTCAAAATAAAAATAATAAAAGGGCTGTGGGGAGCAGCCTGTGTGAGGTGCTGGGTTTAACCCTCCGGTACTGAAAAAATAACAGAACAAGTCTATACTGATTTCTTCTAAGAAACCACCCAACTCTAGTTTCTCCCCTGTCCCTTCGACACTTGTGTCCTTAGGCAAAGTGAATGTCCCCATCATGCCAGACACCTCCAGGACGCTGTACTGCCCTAGGCCCAACACCCAGGTGAAGAGCCTGCAGACACACAAGAGCCCAACCCTGCCGGACGGCAGGATCCACAGACCCCTCCTGAGGTCCCAGACCGTCAGGCTGCTCCAGGTCTTGGACACCATCTCTTCACCCTGGGGTGGAAGCCACACCCAGAGACAGAAAGAGATTTGCTCAGGTTGCACAGTGCGCTCCCGCAGAGATGGGCCTGGAGTCCCAGGCATCTAGGTGTTGGAGAAAGTAAAAGCTGGACAGAGAGGGAGAGGGAGAGAGGGGAGAGAAAGAGAGAGAGAGAGAGAGAGAGAGAGAGAGAGACAGAACAAGTGAAAGAGAGAGCCAGTGAAAGAGAGAGAGGTAGAGAGAGAGAGAGAGGTAGAGAGAGAGAGAGAGAGAGAGAGAGAGGGAGGAATCTCCCCAGCACCAAAGACTCCCAGGTCCCCGTCGCAGCCCCATCCCTTTCTCCTCCTGCCTGCACAGTCCCGCCCTCCCTCTCCTGCCAAGCTGCCAAGGGGTCCATTTAGCTGGCGACAGTGGGCTGACGGGTGGGCGGGCCGGCTGGAGAGCCCAGGGTAATTGCCGGTAATGATGGCTGCCACAGCCTTTGTTCCTGGGAGGATTGTGCGGTTGGGGTTGGGCTCGGAGGTCTGTGTGCCCTTGGGAGCTGGTACCCAGGGACCTTGCCCTTCCTTCCTGCTGCCACCACTGGCCAGCACTGATTTGTCCACCCAGCAGTCACTGTGGCCCAGGCTGAGCTTCCCCTACCCCTCCTCCTTTCCTGACCCCCTGGTGCCCTCGAGGTGAACAATACCATGGAGCCCCTGTGCCCTCTGAGTGCCAGGAGTCAGCGACCTCGGCTTCCGAGGCTGCCCTTCCCTGTGCCCGTGCACTGGGTGTACACATCCTGAGGGCGAGGACCACAGCTGGGCAGAGAGCCCTAGGCCTGGAGTCACCGGGGGTCTCTCTGCGCTGTGGGTGATCTATGGTCCTGGGAAAGAGTAGAGCGCAAAGGGGCAATGGGCACTGGCGATCCCAGTACCCGGCTCTGCGCAAAAGGCCTGCACTTAGTAGACATCCTGCCTACGCATGTGCCCCTCAGAGGCGCTGACCCAGAGGGCTGCAGAGCTCCGCAGAGGAGAACCAAGCTTGGAGAGGGCTGCTTAGCCCCACGGAGGGGCTGCGAGGCCACGCATGACCTCTTGTTCTCAATCCCACAGGTTGCAGACAGACCAGGAGCCGGGGCCCCTCCCCCAGGGCAGCTGGGCTCTTGATGGCTTCTCCAGCATTCCCAGCAGGACCGAGGGCACCTTCTCTGGCATGGGTAAGTGCCCTGGCACAAGACCTCCTCCTGGGGATCCACTGCCCAGAACTCTCCTCGCTGCACACCTGTCTGTCTGTCTGTCTCTCTCTGTCTTGTCTGTCTGAGACAGGGTCTCACGTAGCCCAGGCTAGCCTTGAACTTGCTGTGTAGCCCAGGCTGGCCTCAAACTCCAGATCCTCCTGCCTCAGCCTCCCGAGTGCTGAGATTCTTGGCATTTGACTCCACACCGAACTTGGGTCCCTCTCTTGACAGTGAGGGACCCCAGTGAGCTTGGGGTTTTCTCCATGCTTGACTCAAGCCATGCTTGGTCTTTGGAGCGTGGGGGCACTTCAGGGTCCAGAGAGGAAAGCGGTGCGTCAGTGCCCTGTCTATGGCCATCACTCTATGTGTGTCACATGTGAGGTTGTCACAAGGAGCAAGCTGAGAGAGGTAGATCCGGGTTCTGCGCAAACCTGGCTCCACAGTGGAAGTCCTAGGGGCCAGGGAGGCAGTCCAGAGCCGCCTGGCTAACTCCCTCACAACTGCTTCCGCCTCCAGGACCGATGCTAAGAGGCCACTCTCACACACATCCCTTTCCCTGTGCCACCCTGTCCCCTAGCAGATCACCTGGTCCATGTACACTGTTAACCGCCCCAAGGAGCTGACGTAGACCAAGATGACTGTTGAAACTCAAGTACAGTGATGTTCCTCCAGGGCAGAGGCCTCTTGTCCCAGGCACACCCTCAGGTGCTCGGTATGTCTGAATGAATGACTGATGAGTGAACGAGTTAGTCTTTTGTGTACCATAGGTCAGGTCCCAAGTGAGTCAAATTCTAACTCTCAACCATGCCTGGGGTATAAGTTTTGTGGTAACTTTTATTTATTTATTTATTTATTTATTTATTTATTTGCGGTACTGGGGGTTGAACCCAGGGCTTGCGCTTGCTCTGCAAGTGCTGGACCACTGAGCTGCACCCTCAGCCCATTTTTTTACTTTTTGAGACAGGGTCTCACTAAGTTACGCAGACTGCCTCTGGTCTCGAATTTGCGATCATCCTGCCTCCGCCTCCCAAGCCGCTGGGATTACAGGCGTGCGCCACTGGGCCCAGCTCTGGTAACATTTTTTTAAGAGTCCCTGGAAATTGCCAAGGAGGCACAGCAGAGGCATGTGACTGCACGCTGCAAGCAACCAGCTCCATCCGTTAGTTTCTCAAGCCAAGGGAAATTTGCCCCAGCAGGGTCTCGAACTTGCTTTTGTCTGTCTGGGGTGCTGGAGATTGAGCCCAGGGCCCTGTGCCCGCTAGGCAAGTACTCTACCACTGAGCTGCATTCCCAACCTTGCTGTCCGGAAGGTTGGTCTTACAGCTTCATCTCCGGGACCTGGAGCTTAGAACCCAGCCTTATCCTGACATCATGTAGCACCAACAGTATGCCATTCTGCCTTCTCTTTGCCCTTTGGGTGCGTGGGCAGGTGTCCTCCTTGGCTTGTGACCTGGCCCTTTGGAGCCCTCTCTGGAGAGGTCGACAACAGTGACCTTGGAGCCACGGTGGCCCCGGAAACAGAACATCCCCATTCTGTGCTCATGGCAAGCCTTGCAGAGGGGCGTCCCGAGGCAAGGACTAGGCGTTTAAAGGGTAAGCTGTGTCCTCCCACAATAAGTACACATGTAGGAGGATCAGGGCATGGCAGGGGACAAAAGGAACCCAAATTTCCCTGGCACTGACACACCATCAGAATTAGAATGTGGTAACCAGGAAACTATGTGGAGCTCTATTTTTACATTTGCAGTTTTGTTAGCGTAATGGCTTCCTTATGTGTGCGCCACGCTGTTAAGCTAATGGTCTCCATCCACCTAACCAGGCACTTGTTCCTAATTATTATCCCGCGAGCTGCAAAGACGACTTTTGCTCTTCACATCCACTGTAGACCTGCACTAGGGATCCCTGGGCTTGCCTGGAAGACCACCTTCACCAGCTAGTTCTAAGCGTGTCCGTTGGATCACAGGTTGGGGGCTCTAGCGGATGGAAAGCCAGACAACTCCAGAGGTGGGCGTCACCCAGAGCGATGAGAAGCCCTGGCTTCCTCCAGGGTGCTTAGGGAAAGGGAACAAGGTTCACGGCTGCCTCGGCTCCGGGGCTCCCGAGTTGTCATGGCGATCCCTCTTGGCTAGGGAGAGAGGTTTAGGATTTGCCTTCTTGGTGGGGGAGCCCACCCTCTTCCCAGCTTGAAGAAAGCAGAGAAGAGAGGCAGAGAGGAGACAACAGAAAGTTTCCATTTTATATCTTACTCTCCCACCCCCAAGCTCACTCTGGGCATGACATGAGTCCTCTATCCATGTATTCTTTTATTCAATCAACAAACCTCAGTGGGCATTTGCCTTGTGCAAAACACTGTGTTTGACACTGTAAAAGCAATAAGACTCTACCTGCCTTCAGGAAGGTCACAATCAAGAGAGACCCACTCCAGGAGGACTTACCTAGAGGACTTGTTGACATCCCAGAAGTTCCACCCAGCGACCTGCCCTCGTAGGCTGGCAAGGCAGCTAGTCAGTCCTGCCTGCCTCAGTAGGTCTTGCAGCATGAAGGGGGCACTGGGTGTATTCCCCACTTCTTGTGGAAGGAGAATTGAGTGCCTCAGAGAGTTCTGTGTCACGTAGCAATCACAGAACCCACAAGTTATTTCATAGTTATTGACCCTGTTATTTCCATACCAATATATAGATGACGGGCTGGGATTTAGCTCAGTTGGTAGAGCGCTGTGCTGCAGTCTCTGAGGACCCAAGTTCAATTCCCAGCACCACAAAAATGGGAGAAGGGCCTGGCAATCTACTCCCAAGGCAATCCTGAAACAGTCAGCCATTGAAAACCCTATGAGGGTCGCTATGAGTCAGATACTGACTCGACGGCACCTAACAACATATAGATGACACGGGATGGAGGGCTTTTGTTTTTGTTTTTGTTTTTTTGTAGTACTGGGAGGCTGAACGGAGGGCCTTGTACCTACTTTGCAAGTGCTCTACCACTGAGCTGCATCCTCAACCCCTTTTTTATTTTTTATTTTGAGGCAGAGTCTCACTAAGTTATGCAGGCTGCCTCTGGCCTCTAACTCGCGATCCCCCTGCCTCTGCCTCTGAGTTGCTGGGATCACAGACATGCGTTGCCATGCCCGGTTCAGAGGACTTTTCTTGAAGTACAGATTTCTCCACTCCTGTCTATGAACTCATCCGTGCTTGGTGAGCTCGTGAAGTGAATGAATGAGTGAGGAATCCAGAGCAAGCAGCCAGGGAGCCCCCGCAGCCTCTGTAAGCCTGGTCCTATCTGACCAGCTGCTGAGCAGCCTCCAGTCTTTCTCTGCTCTTCCCAGTATGGCCCTCTCTGGCCTCCCGGCCCACTGCCTTGGAGGACCAGGGTCCTTGAGGGGATCCAGAGACAACCAAAGGGCTTTCTCTGCCTTATACCACTTTCTCTCTGACTCTGTCTGAGAATAGAGCCCAAACGAGGCTTTACAATCTTTGTACAGCAGGAGGAGAATTTCCCATCATGCCTCCACACTGAGGCAGGAGGGACGGCCTTCCTGCATCCAAAAGGCTGTCCGCAGCCAGCTGTTCCTTCTGGCTCGGGGCAAGTGCGGAAGAATCCAGCCCACAGGTGTCTGCGCGTGTGCCCGAGCCTCTCCCTCCGGGGAGAGCCCAGCGCTGGGGCCATCTGCTCACGCTGGGCGCCAGGCCCTCCCTGCACGGGCTGCCATCAGCCAAGGAAGCCAAGGCTGACGTTGCCACTCGCCCACATGTGTGCGGGACTGGGAAAGGTCGCGTGGAGGTTGACACGGATTCCTTAATTGCTTCCACTTTGTGGCGTGTAGGAATGAGCACTAAGTGGACACATAATGAAGGGATCTTTTCTCGGCCTAGGATGTGTGGCTGGGGAGCGAGCCAGAGCCTCCTCCCTGCCTCTGCTCACACAGCACTGATGTATAGAGAGTGGGAGGGGGCGGGACCTCTCTTGTTCTTTGTTTTCGCTCCTTCAGCTGACTCCATCTTTCAGCCACAAGTTGTCCATGTCTTACGGATTGGGGAGCAGGGGTGCAGTCCTCATTCTAAGAAAACTTGCACGGCTGGTGTGCCCTTGGCTAGGCCAGGAGGGAGATATGATAACTATACTCTCTGGGAGAGGAGCTTGTTCTGGATTGCAGCGGGCTGCAGCTCGGAGGTGCAAGAAAAGCATCAAAGAGCATTAGTATGTCAACGTTCTAATGAGCTTGCTGTCATTGTTGGGAGGTGCTGCAGAGTCAGGTCTGACTCACAGTGACCCTATGTGCAACAGGACAGTACACTCCCTGACACTGTGCCATGCCCAACACTATGTCAGTGCTTCTCTGCTATTCATAGGGTTTTCAATGGTTGATTGTGTCGGGAGTGGGCTGTCGGGTCCTTCTTCCAAGCCTACAGCACTCGGTATTCCCAGGCGATTGCCCATTCCAAGGACTAACGTGGCCCGACCCTGCATAGCTTCCAAGATCAGATGGGATTGGACAACAGGGTGGTGCAGCTGTAGACAGGGAACTTCAAAGATCACTCAAATTTGGCCTCATTTTCCATGGGGGGAGATGAGACTCGGGGAGGGAAAATGACTTGCTCATGATTGATGCTGAGTTGAAATCAGAACTGCTGCCTTCTCCATCAATACTAAAATAACCAAGTGGTAACAACGGCACTATTTATTGAACACTTACTATGTGCAGGTCACACTGCTAGGTGCTTTGTATATGAAGTCCTTTGGAAATACATTAGGCAACCCTTTGAAGGTGGAACTATTACTCTGTTCTAGAGGAGGAAACTCAGGCTCAGAGAGGTGATGAAAACCTGTCTGAAGGCATACAAGGGGCCGTGCCAGGATTTGAGCCCAGCTTGTCTGAAGGTCATGTCCTTTTCCTCTTACTCCCCCATCTTCCCATCTGCCACCAGGACTCACTGTGGCAATTGCCCAAAGCCCAAGCAGGAAAAGAAATGGGGTCAGTGAGCCACAATCCCTGCTGAATCTCCCTCAGCCCCAGCAGGCCGCAGGATGTCGCTGGTGCCTGGGTCTCTCCAGACCTGCTAGTTCACGCTGAGTTCACGCTGCTGCGTTCCCTGTCCTGTGGGGACTTCCATGCCAAGAGGAGCCCGAGGTCCCAGCCATCCATGGCAGGAGGCCATGCAGACAATTGAGTAGAAAACAGAGTAAGCTCAGGGTGGATGACGTGATCATGTCCTCGAGTCTGTGCTGCTGTGGGGCAGACTACATGTGTGGGGTCTCTCCACACCCTTTTTGGATAAACAGAGAAGCCATGTGGGGCCAGCTAGTCTTCCAGGAGCTGGGAGGAGAGGCCATTCTAGTTCAGGATACATCCATGAACAAAACAGGCAAAGGCCTCTGCCCTTCTGGAATTTACAATGTAATCCGGGGCTGTGCAGTTTATGCATCTATTTTGTTTGTTGTTGTTAGGTGCCATCGACTCGGTATCCAACTCATAGCGACCCTACATACAACAGGCGAAACACTATTGTCAGTGCTTCTCTGCTGTTCATAGGGTTTTCAACACCTGATTGTTTTATGGAAGTGGGTTGCTGAGTCCGTCTCCCAAGCCCACAGCACCTGGTGTTCCCAGTAGTCTTCCATCCAAGGACTACCCAGGCCCAACCCTGCTTAGCTTCTGAGATCAGTCATGATCAGTGCCACAGTGGTACTGCTGCAGGCTATGCATCTGTACAGGATCCACATAGTGGCCCTGGAGAAGGCCAAGCCCTGGGCTGTGACTTCCACTGTAGAGAGCAGAGCAGAGCTCTGGCCTTATACTTGCAACTGCAGCTGACACTGATTGTGGCTTTCTGCAAGCCAGGCACTGTCATAAGCACATTTAATCCTTCTGACAACTGTCGGAGTGTTGGAACCTAACTCCGTAGCTCGCATCACAGCTGCCTCACTTGGTGTTGTCCCTCACTGGAAAAGTGACTTCATCTCTGTGGTCCTCTGGTTCCCCTGGTTGTAATTGGGGATAATGAGGGTTCCTTCCTCAAAGGTTTTATGGAGGTTAAATGCATCGATATGGAGCTAGGGATTAGCTCAGATGGTAGAGCGCTGCTCTGTACTCTCTGAGGACCTGGGTTCGATTCCCGGCACTGCAAAAAATGGGAGAAGGATGTGGCAATCCACTCCTGAAGCAATCCCAAAACAATGAGCCATGGAAAACCCTATGAGGGTTGCTATGAGTCAGACCTGACTTGATGGCTCCTACCTAACAACAACATGGATATAGATAAAGTGCTGAAGAGAGAGCCCTATGCATAGTAACTGCTTGGAACATGTTTGGTATTATTTGTTATTGAAGGAGCTGCTATTATTATCATGCCTGGTTTACAGATGAGAAAACCGTGCACAGAGTGGTTAAGTGACTTGCCCAAGGTGGTCCAGCCAGGATCGAACCCAGGCAGCCAGTCTTCAGAGGTCACGCCCTGAGCCAAATGTGCCATGACCTCACTGGTGGGAAGAATCAGACAGTCCAGGGGTTCCCCAGGGAGGGTGGGGGAGGCAGTGGGTGAACACCGTGGCAGAGCCTCCTCCAGGAGCCGTGACGGAAGAGGCCAGAGAGGTGAGGTCATCTGAGGTACCCTGCGGGAGGAGTCTGAAACAGACCCCAGAGGGATCTGGATTCCATTGCTTTGGAAGAGGGAGAGGGGAGGGAGAAGACCGAGTGACTCCTCATGACAGCATTTGGCTGGGGCTGGAATTTATCTCCAGGCAGTGACTCAGGCCCAGCAGGAGCCACTTTAGTCAACTATCAAGAATAGCAGAGGCTGGACAGCCTGGAGCCCCCTTCCCCATGGTTCCCCGGGCCCAGTCCCGCCGCAGATTGCTCCAAACCTAGAAGATCCGCGATCAGTGCCACGTGGTGTTTGCAACTATGAGTGCTGGAAACCGAGTGCAGTGCGTAGGGTTGGCAAACATAGCTTCCCTGTTTCCTGCTGCACTAAGAATCCCAGGGCCTCTGCATTGCCCAGCTCCAGGGAGAATTTATATTCATTTGCCAATTTTTTCACTAAGCACTTACTACATGCCAGGTGCCACTCTAGAAGTTCAGGATGAACTTCCATGGCTCATGAACAAAACAGGCAAAGGCCTCTGCCCTTCTGGGGTTTACCACGTGATCTGGGGCTGTGCAGTTTATGCATCTGTTTTGTTTGTTGTTGTTAGGTGCCGTCAAGTCAGTGTCCAGCTCATAGTGACCCTACGTACAACAGGCAAAACACTATTGTCAATGCTTCTCTGCTGTTCAGAGGGTTTTCAATGGCTGATTGTTTTTTGGGCGTGGGCTGCCAGGTCCTTCTCCCAAGCCTACAGCACCTGGTGTTCCCAAGTGGTCTCCCATCCAAGTACTAACCAGGCCCAACCCTGCTTAGCTTCTGAGATCTGATGGGATCGGATGCCACAGAGCTACAGCTGCAGGCTGCGCATCTGTACAGGATCCACACAGTGGCCCTGGAGAAGGCCGAGCCTGGGCTGTGTCTTCCACCCTAGAGAATAGAGCAGAGCTCTGGCCTCATGAGTCTCCCTAAAACTATAAGCAATAGCGGTCTGGGGGCCTCCCCCTGGGGCCTTCACCCTGAGCCCTCAATACTGGGCAAGATGAGCAGAGAAGGAAGGCAATAACCTTCCCCCTGCGGTTTTCCTGGGGAATTTGCCCCGGGACACACCTCATACCTGTCTGTCCTGGACTTCACTTCCTCCTGGCTGATGTTGGGAGATTCAACTCTCCAGCCCGAGTGGGAGAAGAACCCTAGTTCTTCCTAGGAGATTCCAGCCCCTTGTTTAATTCTTGCTCACCTCTGGGCCATGGAGAGGCCCTGAGGATAAGGGTCCTTACAGAGAAGCGGCCTGGTTGACAGGGACCTCCTAGGCCAGCCTGTCCCCCTACAACCTCAGGGAGGCCACACAGCTGTGGCCACAGAGCGGCTGTTGCAGAGAACTATTTGTGAGACCTCTGTACCACAGATCGCACTTCTATGATCAAGCCAGCAAGCATTGTCTCAGGGGTGGCCCTGGAGACCTGGCTTCTCAGGCCTCGGTACCAGGGCCTCTCCACAAGGCCAGGGCAGGTGTCTCAAGGAGGCAAAGCCGCTCCTATCCCAGGCTGCAGCCCTCCCTTCGGGGCCTCTGAAGGGCAGAAATGAGAACACATCCTCCCATACCCGACATTGGTAAGAGGATTAGGGTTCCTGCTGAGACCCCCTAAGGCTGCCCAACAAGCTTGCCCAGGAGCCCAAGAGCAAGGTGAGCCTGAGCCAGTAAGTGCCATGCATCAGCCCTTGCAGAGCGGGGAAGAATCAAAAACCTGCCTTCCCATGTGTGGCCTTGGGCAGTGGGAGCCCAGAACTCCAGTGGGAGCTGAAGATAATTAAAGTCGGGGCCTGGGAAGGGCCGGCACGCGCTGGGTCACCTACCCCAGAGCAGGCAAAGCCCTGGTAGGAAGAGGACTGTGGAGAACCGGCTAGCCATCCCTTCTCTTTTTTTTTTTTTTTTTTGCTGTCCTGGGGGTTGAACCCAGGGCCTCTCGCCTGCTTGCTCTACAAGTGCTGGACCACTGAGCTGTGCCCCCAGGCCATTTTTTTTACTTTTTGAGACAAGGTCTCACTAAGTTACACAGACTGCCTCTGGTCTCGAACTTGCGATCCTCCTGCCTCTGCCTCCCAAGTCGCTGGGATTATAGGCGTGCGCCACCGCGCCCGGCTGCCATCCCTTCTCTTAAGTCATCCACCTCTATGGAGGGCGGGAGGAGGAAATAAGGGTGTTCCGCATGCCAGCGGTGGAGGTCAGACAGCTAGGGGAACTTCCGATCAGGAGGCAAGTCAGCCCTAGTGGAAGTGGAGGGAGAGGAGCCCCACGTCCCTGTTGAGTCTGTTTCTTCCCCCCCACCCCAGGGGCACGGGCTGATCCCATGAGCTCACCACATCCTTCCTGCTGGGAGATCAGGGTTTGCTGGGAGGCAGGGGGATCACAGAGGTGGCAAGCTCCCAATGACAAAAGCAGGCCCTGGAAGGTGACGCTCTCATCACAGCACACCACCTCCCACCCAGCACACCAGTGAATATTCTTAGCATTTGCAGATCCATTTTTACACGCCAAATAATTGCCAGTGATTATTCTATTAAAATTCATTGAAATACGGATCCGTGGCATTCCTCTGTTAAGTTTAACGCCTCATTGAAAAGCCTAACAGAAGCTCTCATAAAGCACAGAGGGGCCAGTGGAGCAAAGGAGCGCAGCCACAAAAAGGGAGTGTCTTTCTTTCTGGGCAGTAGAAGGTCGGGGTTCTTAAGCCAGCTGTTCTGGATGCTTCTGGTTAAGGTGGGTAAAAGTTTCTCTCTACTCTTGCAGTTGTCTTTAACATTTTGGAGGCAAGAATGTCTTTAAGGCCCTAATTGACCTTATAATATGTCTCCCATGACACATGGTCATCACGATGTTTGGCTGATACATGGTGATTGGTTCTAGGGAGCTCCTGAATCGAGAAGTTCGGTTCTGCAGTAGGAGATCCTCTCTGGGTTGGCAAGATAACCTTGGCTATAGACTTTGTGCTTTTCCTCAGTTGGGGGGTTTACTTGGCTCACAGTGAGGTAACAGGATTTACTACAAATGGGTCAGCTGTTCCCTGTGGGAGAACATTGCATAAGCTAATCTTTAAGAGCTGGGTGCAGTGGCGCACACCTGTAATCCCAGCGACTCGGGATGTGGAGGCAGGAGGATCGCAGGTTCGAGGCCAGAGGCAGCCTGCCTGCACAACTTAGCAAGACCCTGTGCGAAGCTTAAAAAATAAAAAATGGCAAGAGGTACTGTCCAGTGGTAGAGCATTTGCAAAGTGTACACTTCCCAAAGTACCACCAAAAAAAGAAAAGAAAAGAAAAGATGATCTTTAAGGTCATTTTTAGCCTTGTGATTCAAAGACATTAAAACCACCAACTTAAAATAGGCTGGGGCGCAGCTCAGTGGTCCAGCACTTGCAGAGTGTGCAAGCGCGAGGCACTGGGTTCAACCCCCAGTACCTCAAACAAAACAAAACAAAACAAAACAAAACAAACAAACCACCAACTCTGGGTGGGCGGGGCAGCTCTGTAGCTTTGCCTGTACCAGAGGATGCAGGCTCACGCACCTGTCCAACCAGCTCACGGCATGGTCACGCAGACACCCTTCCCTCTTGCTTTGCCTGCCTGGGCTTTCCCTTTTCATACTTGGTGGTTGTCATGGCAACCCATCTGGGCTGGTCTTGGTCTAAGTGTGATGTACCTGGGCGGTGCAGAGCTCATCTGGGGCCCGATGTGCAAATGGTCACCACAGCTGTGTGTGTAGGACAGTTGCCATAGTGATATGTAGACCGTGCACATGTGGGAAACATCTGGACTTCTCTCGGGCTCCTTATTGGCCCCAAGGAGCAAGGGGTGTGCTTTTCAATGAGTCCGATTTCAGACAGAGCGCCTTAGATTGATGAGGTGTTCCCTCCTGGATTTCCCTGCTGGAAGCCCGTGAACAGAGAGAGTGGAGGTTCTTCACCTTCCCAACCTCGCTCATGTCTTCCAGGACCAGCGAAAGTGCAGGGGAGGTAGGCTGGGCTAGTTGGGACTGTGAGGTCCACTGAGCATGTCCGGGACTCTAGAAGAGAGGTCGTGCGGCTGAGCCAGGAAGAGACTGGTGGGGCTTCAGGCCACCAGCTGGATCCAGAGGATGATCCTCCACCCATCCCTGCTCCCGGGCATCTGTAGCCAGTCCTGATATAACCACAGTCCCAGACCCACGCAGACCTCAGGGGCGGCATGTATCGGAGGAAGGGAGCTCCTCAGCAGGACAGGCCAGCGAGGCAGAGCCCTGCTTCCCATTCTCCACGGTCCCTCTTTCTCTGCCAGGACCTCAGACTTTCCTGCTTCTTAGCATCACATGCTGTTATTAAGCAGATCCCGGAAACAGCTGCAGGATGATGGTGTGAAGTTTGGGGAAGATGTGGGCCCTGAGAGACCTGTATTCAAACTCTGATTCTACCAGTAGCCTCCAGGGTGGTCTCAGGCAAGTGTCTTTCTCCATAAAATGAAGATGATAGTCTCTGCTTCATAGTGTTTTATGAAATCATGACAAGAGGTATCTAAGAGGGTGCCTGGCAATCGTAGGTGCTTAGTGCCTGTAGGATCCCCTCTTCAGTTCACCCAGCATCAGTGTGCCCTTACTCATGGTCCTCCATGGGGGCCCACAAGTCAGCTGACAGAAGAGGATACTTTCCTAGGATATAAGTAGGCAGAATGTGACCACATGGCCCCTGGCGACAATCAATGGGTTGGAAAGGTAATGAGAAGATGGGACTGGGCAGTCAGAGAGGGCTTCTTGGATGAGGGGGCCCTGAACCTGGCCTTGAAGGGCACATTGGACTTGAATTCCTTTAAGAGAAGGCATTTGGGCAAAGGGCAGGGCAGAGCAAAGGTGCAGGGTGGGCTTAGGCCTGGACCTGGGGTGGAGAGGAGAGCGCTAGAGGCCAGGGTTGCACGGGAGGCCAGCGGAGCGGCGAAGGGCTTGAGGGGTGCGTGTTGGTCTGCACTGGCCTCTCTGGCAGCTGGATAGCGGAGCAGAGGGGGCTGCCCTCTATTAGCCGTCCATGTCACTGAGTCAGAGATTAGCTTTCCTGGAGGAAATCATACAGTTCCGGCTTTAAAAGGAGAAGGGGGTCCCAGTGCCTGGAGACCCCAGACCCCACTCTTCCTCAGAAGAGGAAGGAGCCCCGGGCCTCGGACACCTCCAGGGCTCCCCTCTGAGTGCCAGCATCACAAGCAGGGCAAGCTCTGTGTCTACGCTTGGCAGACACGGAGCAGCTGCTCGGTCCCGAGCCAGCACCCTGTGTTCTGGACCTGTGGCACGGGGGCCCGCTGAGGAAGCCATGGCGGGAAGAGGGGTCCTCACGCCGAGGTCTGGGGCCACCCCTCCGAGCACCCTGCAGGCACAGATCCTGCTCCCTCTGTGGCAGTCCACTCCTGAAGCAATCCCAAAACAATGAGCCCCGGAAAACCCTATGAGGGGTCGCTATGAGTCAGACCTGACTCAATGGCACCTAACAAGAACAATGGGCTGGGATTTAGCTCAGTGGGTAGAGCGCTGTGCTGCAGTCTCTGAGACCCCGAGTTCAATTCCCAGCACCGCAAAAATGGGAAAAGGACCTGGTAATCCACTCCCAAGGAAATCCCGAAGCACTCAGCCATTGAAAACCTATGAAGGTCTCTATGAGTCGGATACCGACTCGATGGCACCTAACAACAACAACAACAACAACAACAACAAATGCATGGATATAGACAAAGTGCTGAAGAGAGAGCCTTGTGCTAGTAACTGCTTAGAACATGTTTGGTATTATTTGTTATTGAAGGAACTGCTATTATTATCATGCCCACAGCAGCCTGCCTTTGAAGCAGGGCTCTTCCCGTCTTGCAGCTGGGGACACTGGGCTTCAGGGTCTGGGCCTGTGTCCTCACTGGCCAGAGGTGACTTGTTTTTCTCCTCCAGGCCTCAGGCTGCCCTTTTGTTTCGCCCCATGGGCCAGCTCTTCCCGGCTCTGCGCCTGCCCTGTTGGTTTAGAGGCTCAGAGGAAGATGGGCCCAGGCAGCTGCCAGTCCCAAAGAATGTGTGCTGTTGCTTAGAATTTCTTGGCAATTCTACCCTCCTGGAAGCTGCCCCTGAGCCAGAGAGCAGACTGAGCTCCCTAACCTCGGCTTCACGCCCAGCCTTCGGTTTGCTGAGCCTCATTTTCCCCAAAAGACAGACAAACAACAAATGTCTCTCTTGAGGTCACACATCTGACCTTTTGGCCCAGAATAAAAATCCATAACCCCTGAGCTCAGGGATTCTTTGAGAACCACAGAGGTTGTACTGGGGACCTGCAGTTGTTGTTAGGTGCTGTTGAGTCAGTGTCCGATTCATAGTGACTTTATGTACAATAGGTGAAACACTATATTGTTAGTGCTTCTCTGCTATTCATTGGGTTTTCAATGGCGGATTGATTTTGGGAGTGGGTTGCTGGTCCTTCTCCCAAGCCTACAGCACCTGGTGCTCCCAGGTGGTCTCCCATCCAAGTACTAACCAGGTCTGACCCTGCTTAACTTCCAAGATCTGATGAGATCAGATGCCACAGTGGTACGAACTGTAGAGTCCACAGAAATGTCTCAGCTACCAACTCCATAATAAAGCAAATGGAGTGGCTGGGCTGGTAGGAAGGAAATAGACCAATCTAGGAGGGCTTCCTGGAGGTGTGAGCATGCTGGAGCATTCTTATTGGCCTACTGTGTCCATTGCTCCCTTTTCTTCTGAAAGTAGGAGTGGCGGGTGGGCCCCGCGTCCCAACTGGAACTACTACATGTGCCAGAGAGCCTGGACTATGAGAACACCTCACTCGGGCTCACCCCTGTGTCTCAGAGGTGCAGCAAAAGTCTCCCATGCCTCCGAGCGGAAGTTTGGGTGCAGGAAGGAGTCTCAGTCCTGAATGCCTCAAGCTCATTCCTCTGAAAAATTAGAGTTTCCCTTGAAGGGACATGGAGAGAGTCAGGTGGCCTCCCCGTGGCCCAGGGCTGCGGAAGAGGAAGAAGAGAGGCTTCTGGGCCTCCCTCCCGGAGGCCTGGCTTCCACCGCACACGCCAGCTGCGCTGTCTCTCCCACAAGGCACTGGGAGGTCACTGCTGTTTACATCCCCACACATCTGTTCTGAGTCACACAGTCATTCCTGTCGTCATTCGTCAAGTATTTCTGAGAGCCCACTATGTGCACAGGGCTCTCAGAGTTTTGGAGAGCAGGGCCAAGCCGAGATGGATTGTTGGGAAACACTCAAGAGCACATGGCGCGCCGTGGCTGTGGGTGGTGGTGGTGTTAGGTGCCATTGAGTCGTGTCCGACTCATAGCGCCCCTCATAGGGTTTTCAGGGTTTACAATGGCTGATTGTTTCGGGATTGCCTGGGGAGTGGATTGCCAAGTCTTTTCCCATTTTTGCAGTGCTGGGAATTGAACTCGGGACCTCAGAGACTGCAGAGTGGTGCTCTACCAACTGAGCTAAATCCCAGCCCAGTTGTGGGTGTTAGGGAATCACAAATGGGAACCGTGTGAAGAGTCAGGGAGGACTTCTGTAGGGGAGGGACATTTGATCTCAAGGTCAGGGAGAAGACAAGACTCCAATCCTCTCTCCAGAACCAGCTCCTCCCAAAGCCTTCCTCATCTTCATGGGTGGCAACTCCCATCTGAGGGCTGTCCAGACCCAAATCCTTGGGGGGCACTGGAGATTCCTCTCCCACACAGTCACAGTCGGCTCATCAGCAAATTCTAAGGGCTTCAGAGCACGTCTGGAGCTGACCACTTCTCACGCCCCCCACAGTCACCACTCAGTTCCCAGGCCTCCATCATCTCTCAGGTCAATCATTACAATCACTTCTAACCATGAGCCCAGGAATTTGTCTGCATACAGGAGCCAAAGGGACCTTTTCAGGGGCGTAGCTGGGTCATGGCAACTCTGCTCCAAACCTGTCAGTGGCGCATTCTTTTTTTTTTTTTTTTCCTTCTTTTTGCAGTACTGGGGATTGAACCCAGGGCCTTGCGCTTGCATGCTCTGCAAGTGCTGGACCACTGAGCTGCGACCCCAGCCCATTTTTTTTTTGTACTTTTTGAGACAGGGTCCCGCTAAGTTATGCAGACTGCCTCTGGTCTCAAACTTGCGATCCTTCTGCCTCTGCCTCCCAAACTGCTGGGCTTATAGGCGTGCGCCACAGCGCCCGGTGTCAGTGGCTCATTCTGAGTGAAAGGCCAAGTTCTTGTGGTGGTGGTGTTAGGTGCTGTCGAGTCGGGCCCAACTCATAGCAAGCCTGTATGCAATAGAACGAAACGCTCCCAGCACTGTGCCATGCCTGGCACCTTGGCAGTGCTTCTCTGCTATTCCCAGGGTTTGTGAAGGCTGATTGTTTCAGGATTGTTTTGAGAGCGGGCTGCCAAGTCCTTCTCCCATTTTGGCGGTGCTGGGGTTTGAACCCAGGGCTTCAGAGCGCACAGAGTAAGTACTCTACCAACGGAGCCAAACCCCAGCCCCAAGTCCTTGTAATGACCTGAAAAGCCCTCCATGCACAGCTCTGACCCAATTCCGTGTTGCTTTCCCTTGCTTTTCTTTTTTCTGCCGTACTAATCTCCTTGCTGTCCTTCAAACATGCCGGGCACACCCATCCTCAGGGCCTTTGCATGGACTGTTTCCTCTGCCTGGGAACCTCTCCCCCCAGATATCCATGTAGACTTCTTCCTCTCTACCTTCAGATCTTTACTCAAATGTCACCTTCTCCATGAAGCCGTCTTCAGTCAACCACACTGAAAATTCAACCCCTACTAGATATTTCATGTCCCCCTTTGTGCCTTCCCCACTACCCTTAGCCCTTTTGAGTGGGAGACGGACCTGGCAGCCCATTCCCAAAAATCAATCCACCGTTGAAAACCCTATGCATAGCAGAGAAGCACTGACAATAGCGTTTCGCCTGTTGTACTCAGGGTTGCTGAGTCCGATACCAACTAGACGGCACCTTACAACAACAAAGCCTTTTTGAGTACGCAGCCTCTCTGTCTAGTTTACGTTCTGCCCCTCCCACTAGGATATAAATTCTGTGAGGACGAGAGTTTTGGCCTTTTTGCATTCTGCCGAATCCTCTGGCACCTATCACAGCTGGCCCTGATCAAGGCATTGGCAGCAGGGAGCTGGTTGTCTGGATGCAGAGGAGACTCAGCGCTCAAAAATCAGCTATTTCAGCAGCCTCTGGCATGGCCTTGCACACATGTTAGGTACTCAAGAAGTGCCTGCTGATGGGTGGAATGACGTGGAGAAAAGCGTGGAAGGAAGTAGGGAGCAATGGCCAGAGGGCTTTCTGCAGAAGCAGAGGGCTTGGAATCTGCTGGGGAGGTGCCGGGCATGGGCAGAGAAAACGTACGGAAAGAGCTCGTTACTCTGCTGAGCTGGAGATGCCCCCAATCCTAACCCAGGTCAGGCCAGGCTAAGCTCGCAGTGGCATGGGTTTGACTTCCTAGCCCTTGCTCTCCAGATCCTGCCTGCGGGCACAGAAACGAGGACAGCCTCCCCTCATCCTCAGTCTGCACTTGGCCCTGGAGGGAACCAAGTGTGGATTTCCCTGCCCACTGCTCGGCTCCTCAGACCTCGCCCTCTGCAAGGGCATCTTTCAAGGTCAACAGGGTGAGGGCAGCCTGGCCCTCTGCCCAAGTCTCTCCTCTCTTCTGTTTCTCTCTCCCAGCTCTCCTAACCCTATCCTGACAGGTGTAGCTCCCAGACCAGCCACCCCCCCCACCAGACTCCCTGGGTCACATCGGTTTCCAATCACGGGGTGTGAGAATGTAAAATCACACAGAATGGCTTTTCTTGGCCCCGAGCCTACGACTTCATTCCTCAAATTGCTTTAAGTTATCGGGCAACAGATGTGGTCAGATCACCCGTCCTATCTCCAGCCCACAAACTGCCAGTGTCCTTGGAGAAGGTGCTGCAGGGTGATGAGCCTGTCCTCGGGGAGCTGGGGATCAAGGACTTCCCTGATTGCACGCAGCCTCTCCCCGCAGCTCCCTTGTAGAAACTGGTAGGATCCAGCCCCCTTGGAAAGTTCCTGACATCTCCAGCCTCCTCTGCCTGCCCAGCCAGCCTCTCACGCATCACCAGCCTCTGGGCTCATCATTGATCTCTCTGCCATGAACCACCCCCAGCCCGCCATCCTCACGGGGTGGGGAAGGGGAAAATGGCCGAGTGGGAGGGGCTCGGGGCTGGCTTCGGGGATAGTGTGATAAGGCGGGTCCCTCTGTTTTTAGGAATCGCTCTAGGAAGCACTCTGCCCATATTGGCTTTATCGACTGATACTGGAATGGCTGTTGCCACGGCAGCAGAACGTTCCCACTGCAGAAAAGGATGGTGGGAAACTCAGGGGGATGTGAAAGGAATCAAAAAGAAAAGAGAGCAGGCTAGAGGGAGAGGGCGCTACAGGGGACGTTGGACCCATGCGGGATGTCAGGGTGACTATTTAAAGGGATCATTACCTGGCCATGCCAAGAGCCTTTAAAGAATGTCAGGGAAGGTCAGCAGTATTCTGTAGACAGAGGGTTGGCAGTCAAGGGGCTGGCACTGAGTTAACTCATGAGGCGCACAGTGGCAGTATTTTGCCATCTCAGAAACCGACAGGTACTGTGTCATGGAGGAAAGAGTGGGCACTAGGTTTCGATGGTGGGGAGGGGGGCGTGCCTCTCTTCTGGACAGCAATCTTTTTTTTTCTCTCAAAAGAAACAGAATTTTCAGGAGGTGTTTACTGAAGGAAGGAAAAGGAGTTGGGATTTGGGGAATATGATATCCCATGGGAGGAGGTGGGGAGGAACAAAGAATAATTCAGCAAAGAAGAGGAGCTAGGATGAAATTCAGAGTCCAGTGGAGGAGTGAGCATTCAGGGAGGAGCGAAGGTCAGGGCCCCGGGGGCAGTGGCAAGGAAATGCAGATGGACAGAGCAACAAGTGGAACAGTGTTTCAGAGCCGCTCTGAAGACTTTAACCCACAGACGGTGACACCCGAGAAGAGGGGCTCTTGAAACCTGGGAGGAGGACCAGGTTTTGCCTGCAGCTGTGGGTGCTGGGTGAGATGGGTCACATGGACAGAGCCAGGGTGGTAACCAGTTAATTTCCCTTTGGGAAGGAAGAGACGGATTTATATGCAAGAGGAAAACTTACAGACCAGCAGGCCAGCCTTGGTGGTCACCTGGTAAATAACCTGGTAAATCAGACAATAAGCATCCTTGGATTCCCAAATTGCTATTTTTAGGAAAGGCGAGGTCCCCACGTGATTGAATTAGGGGCATCTTGTATAAATTAGAGAAAGACCAGTGAGTAAGGATGAGGACCCCAGAAGTTAAAGTTTGTCTATAATCCCAGCACTGGGGAGGCTGAGGCAGGAGAATTGTGAGTTCAAGGCTAGCCTGGGCTATGTAGTGAGACTCTGTCTCAAAAAATCAGTGGGTCTTGTTGTGATTACAAGTGGCCTGGGGATAGGGGAGGAAGGGTGTGGTTGTGTGTACTCAAAAGATTTGACACCAACGGTGGTGCTTAATGGCCCTTGCTTGAACTGGGGTCTGTGTTTAGGTACAAGCATGAGTAGCTCATGTTTCCCACAACTGGCCTCATCCTTTGGGCACTTTGTGTAGCTGGCCATGTCCTGGCAGGATACCACTTACGTCCGTTTAACCAGCCTCTTATTGCTTAGCATTTCCAACTGGACTCATGGCCTTGGCTCCATCTCTGAATTTCCTAGTGCTGGACAGCATCTGCTGGTGAATCTTCCGCCCCAACTCCCTTCCTCCACTCCTTTGAGGCAGTGCCTCCTCTCATACCTGTAATTAGAATACACACACCCATGCCTGTCTACCCATGATAAATGTGTGTGACATCGCGTTTTCACGGGGACAGGGTTATTATTTTCCCAAGTCTTGTATTGTCCACCTGATGTTCTCTGCCAGACACTGAGTTCCTTGACAGCAGAACCTCCATCTTTGTCTGACTCTCTCAGGCCAGCCCAGGGTCCATGCTTCTTACCAAGCACCTCTGCTTGAGAATCTATGTTCTCAGTACTGGGGTAGGCATATCCTTTCTGTTCTGTTCCCTGTCTTTGAAGACTTTATGGTATTGCAGGATGTGGTGGCTCATGTCTGTAATCTCAGTGACCCTGGAGGCAGAGGTAGGAGGATAGCAGGTTCGAGGCCAGAGGCATCCTGCCCAACTTAGCGAGACCCTAGAGATAAAAAAGTATAAGATAAAAAATAAAGATGAAAAAGATAAAAAAGTAAAAAATGGGCTTGGGATGCAGCTCAGTGGTAGAGCACTTGCAAAGCATGTGTGAGGTCCTGGGTTCAACCCCAAGTACCACACACACATAACACACAAACAAAAAAAGCCTTTATGGTATGTTAGTCCAGGCGTGGGATCATGGAAGGCAGGGTTAGGCTATGGTCAGGACCCTAGAGTCAAGAAGGATACAGACCCAGTGTCCAGCACTCAGACCTCCAGTCCGGTTAACCGACATGGCTGCAACACCAGGTCTGTGCAAGTTCGGGGAGAGACAGATGTGTCTGGAGGACCTCTCACACCAGGCAGGAGGCTGAGTGAACCAGAAGGCAGACGCAGGGGACTTCAGACTCTAGGGGGAAGGAGGGAGGAGCTAGAAAGATGGAGGTTGGGGGCGGGGTGGGAGGTGATCTGCTGGCCACTTCATGCTGGCTGACTTCCTAGGGCGTGCCAGCCCCAGCAGGTAGCTGTATCTGCAGCCCGCCCCTCCTGAAGCAGCTTGCTTTCAGAACCTTCACCTCCACTTCCTCCTGTCCCTCCCCTCTCCTGAGAGCCTTTTGCTCAGGCGACCTCCCCACCACTTGGGAGGCCACAGGTCGACTCTCCCTGGGTACAGTCCTCCACAAAATGCTGCCTACTCCACCTGGCCCTTGCTCCCCTCTATCCCATCTGTCTTCCTGGGCCTAGGTAGTGGGGGGGGGGAAGTAGAAAAGCCTATGAAATGGCTTCTTAACTGGCTCTACAGCCCTGCTCCTCCTGCTCTGGCAGGCAAGGGACCGGTGCTAAGTCCCCCTGGGTTTGACGTTGGGCTTTGGGGTTCCAAAGAACTTTCACTTAGGAAGCTGGTATTACAACCATAAAACCAAGAGGGGTTCAATGACTTTGACAAGGTCATGTCGTCAACTGGGATGGGACCCCAAGGGTTAGGTCCTTTCTCCCAATGCCCTCAGAACCCTTTTGGTCTACCCGGGCCCTGTGTCTCCCAAGCACCCTTGACCTACACCCTGTCCCCAGCCTTCCGGGCTCAGAAGGGCAGCCTTGTGCCCCAGAGGCTGCAGTAAGATAGGATGGCAGTAGCCTGGGGAGGAACCAAAGGCGGTTTGGGTGGCAGACCCGAACTCCCCCGTGGTTCTGCCCACGACTCCCTGTGTCCCTCTCTGTCCCCTTGTATCCCAAGATGCCCTGGCTCAGCCTCTCTTACCTGCACCCCCACATCTCCTCGACCGATCCGTTCTCCCTCCCGGATGCAGCAGGGGGCCCCCCATGCCCTCCTAGAGCCTGCCCCACCTCTGTACAGAAAGCGAGGAGAAAATCCTTTCTGCGCCCCCTACCCCCAACTCCTCCGCCCCTGGAGCTCAGTTCGCAGATACCTCCCCCTCCCGAGCCAGAAATAGACACGCGCTCTCCCCCACCTCCCTCCCTAGCGCACACTCCTCCCCTCCTCCTGTTTGCGCCCTGCCTTCCCCTCCCCTCCTTCCTTCGCTCGGAGCTGCAGCCCCGCAGCCTTCACTGGAGCTGGCGGGCAGAGGGCGGCGAGGGCGCTGCCCGCGGGATTGACCGGCGGACCCCCCGCGAGGCCGAGGCTGGGATCCGGCACCGCAGCACCTCTGGGCTTCGATGCAGCCGCAGGGCTTCCACCCTTCCTTTGACTGATTGAAATTTTTAATTTGTGTTTCCTCCGCCCCGCCCCTTTTCCTCCGACCCCGCCCCGCCGCCCCGCGGTCTCCTCGCTCTCTCCTTTCCCCGGGTTTCCTTCCGCACGTTTCTTTCCCCTGCGCCCTCGGCTCGCCTCCCCGCACGCTCCCCAAATCTCCCCCTTCCTCGTGCCTTCTTCCTGGGCTTCTTCCGTCCTTTCTCTCCCCCTCCTCCTCTGCTGCACCCCCCCCCGCGCGCCCCCGCCCCCTCCCCCGCCCCGTGCCTGCAGACGCGCGGATCGTCCATGCGCTCCTCGCGGGCAGAATGCTGGGCAGCAACGTCAAGAGCGCGCAGCCCGAGGCGGAGCTGAGCGGCAGCGGCGGCGACGAGGGCGCGGACGAGCCGCGGGGAGCCGGCAGGAAGGCGGCGGCCGACGGCAGAGGCATGCTGCCCAAGCGCGCCAAGGCGCCGGGTGGCGGCGGCAGCATGGCCAAGGCCAGCGCGGCGGAGCTGAAGGTCTTCAAGTCCGGCAGCGTGGACAGCCGCGTCCCTGGCGGGCCGCCTACCTCCAACTTGCGCAAGCAGAAGTCGCTCACCAACCTCTCGTTCCTCACGGACTCCGAGAAGAAGCTGCAGCTCTATGAGCCCGAGTGGAGCGACGATATGGCGAAGGCGCCCAGAGGTGTGGGCAAGATGGGGTCCAAGGGCCGCGAGGCCCCGCTCATGTCCAAGACGCTGTCCAAGTCGGAGCACTCGCTTTTCCAGGCCAAGGGCGGACCGGCGGGCGGCACCAAGACCCCTCTGGCTCCGCTCGCGCCCAGCCTGGGAAAACCGAGCCGGATCCCGCGCGGACCCTATGCGGAGGTCAAACCCCTCAGCAAGGCGCCTGAGGCGGCCGTGAGCGACGACGGCAAATCGGATGACGAGCTGCTCTCCAGCAAGGCCAAGGCGCAGAAGGGGTCGGGGCCCGTGCCCCCCGCCAAGGGCCAGGAGGAGCGCGCCTTCCTCAAGGTGGACCCCGAGCTCGTGGTGACCGTGCTGGGCGACCTGGAGCAGCTGCTCTTCAGCCAGATGCTGGGTAAGTCCTGCCGCCCCGCCCCGCCTCACCCCTGGCGTCCTCCTGGCCGGCTGCAGGGAGAGGTGGGGGACCGTGAAGCTTCCGCCCTTTCCCCCTCTCCTGATCACCGGTCAGGTTGGGAGGGGCACCGCGGCCAGATGTGCAGAACTGGCCTGCCTCCAGATGCGCCTGGCTAACGTGTGTCTTAAAGATGTTCCTGGGTGGGAACCCAGGCTCCTCTCTTGCCTGCCTGAAGGTGAGGTTGGACAATGGGGCTGGAGGACTTGGATTCTCAGAAATAGAGCCCTGCGTCCCCGAGTTTTAAAGTCCAGAGTCCTAATAAGGCAAACCCCAAGGCTGGCTGGAGACCTCGGCTGCGAGGTGGCCTGCGCTGGAGACGACAGAGTCTAGCATTGCTAGGGGAGCTGCGGTGAGAGCCGAGATCTAGAGGGCAGATGTGGAGAGAACAGATGTGAGGGCCAGTTGGCCCCGAAGCAGGGCCGAGGCCCCATTTCCTCTGTGGATCCTGGGTGGGAACGCAAGTCGGATTTCCCGGGTGTGGGGGATCTGGCAAGGAGAGGCGTCTGGGGCCAGGGGGGCGGGCGGGCAGCCAGCTGCGCGCATCTGGATGCGCGTCCTGTCTCTCGGCCGGCTCTACCCCAGCCCCCGCCACCCGGGAAAGGTCTGGGCTTTTGTGCCAAGATTCCTATTCGCCCGGGAAGCCTTTGCCCCTTGGCTAATGGGAGCCAAGCAGGCGGGAAGGGGCGAACAAAGCTTGTTGCGGCGGAGGAAGCGCACAGAGCTGCCCCATTGTTCTCCAGCCCTGAACAGTCCGTGCAGAAAAACCCGGAGCAGGCCCGGGAACCGCGCTTGCTTTCCCCAGAGCGCCCTGTCCTCTGGGAGGAGCTGATGCGGCTGTGCTGGACACAGGCTGCGGTGCCTCGGGAGCCCGCACAGGCCGTGCTGGGGCCACCGGAGGACGGCGGCGAGGCCTGGAGCCCCGGCGAGCCGCCTTGGCTGCTCAGACTTGTTGAGGTGGTGGCCAGCATGTGGGTCCTCAGGCGCCCGCACCTAGGGACCCGAGCTTCCCCGGTACCCAGCGGGCTGCCCGCCCCACTGGGGGCTGGGAAGGGGCGTGTCGGGCGCGTGTGAAGGGGCGGGGCCGAGCGACGGGCGGCGGTCGGAGTGACAGGCCCGCACGAGGAGATGGATGGGGGAACTCAGCCCAGGTCCCTGGAGAATGCGAGGCTGCAGGAGGCCGGCGGGGCTCCCTGCAGCCTTCTGGGGCCTCCCCGCCTCTGCAGCAGGGCAGAATGAGGGTCGAGCGACCAAGGGCAAGGAGTGGACCCTCGTGAGAACCCAACTGCAGATGGGTTTTGCAGAGGCCATCAGGAGAGTGGACAAGGGCAAAGGGGGAAAACCAGCCGCGTTCCTCAGAGCCCTCTGGGAAGCCGGCCTCGGCAGGGAGGAGGAGGGATGGGCAGCCTCACCCTGCAGCTGGACCGTGCCACTCCATGCTCCGTGCCTGTGCGCCTGTCAGAGCCCTTGCCCTCAAGGAGCTTGCAGTCCAAAGGGGCAAGACAGACAATAAGGGGAAAATAAAATAATTCCAGGCCCCCAGGAGGGCTGTGGGGATATGGGAACTGGGCTGTGCGCTGGAGAGGGCCTGGGAAGGGCCCTCCTGCTTTAGGGGCCTCTAAGGAAGCGGTCAGGGAATGGGAATCGCGACTAGGGTGAGGGGCAGGGGGAATAAATGACCTTCCCTGAGGGACTGAGAGCCAGTGGGAGAGGAAGGGACCTTGCACGGGCCTTGGCAGGGGAAAGGAGTGTTGGGATACAGGGAGCGTGACCCCCGGTATTCAAGGTCGGGGCTTCACCTGTTTGGGGTGACTTAGCTCATCAGGTCCTCACCAGTGTCCATATGTCCCGGATCTGGCTGCCCATCCAAAGCCTCTTAGTTGCTTCTCCAGGGGTCACCACAGAAACCCTGACAGACAGTTCCAGAGCTGGCTGGGGGGAAGAGAGGAGGAGAAATCCAGCTGTCGTCCTTGTCATGTCTCAAAGGACACGTCCATGGGACTTCTCAGCAACCGTGGGGTGAGGAGGGAAGACCCCTCCGCTTTCTAGCTGGGTGAATGCTGGGTCCACAGAGCGAGGACAGGGAGAGCCCTTAGTTCCTCCCGCGTCCTAGGTCACAGCCCTTCCTGGGAGACCTGACGGAGAGAGAGTGGAGTAGTCAGGTGCAGCGGGGCCTGACCAAGCAGGCATGGGCCACCAGAGCTGTCCCCGTGACCCCACAGAGGGCTGAGGGGCTTTGCTGTCAGGCTGAGGGGGACAGAGGTGGGAAGTCTGCTGAGCTTGTCTCCAGCTGCCAGGACCAAGGTCGGGTGGGGCTGGGCCTTAGGAGGTGAGGCGAGGTGTCCTGTGTTGAGGGGAGGCAGCTGGTGACTCCAGGCGAAGCTTTTCCCCTGTGTGAAGGTGTGGTGGAGAGTGGGCTGACTAGCTGGGGATGACCATGGAGCACATCAGCCTCCCAGGGCCTGGCAAAGGTGCTCTCAGTGTCAGGACAGGCCCTTGGTGGGGAGCAGGGGCCTCTGGGGGGAAGAATATGCTGCCCGGTCTTGGGTAGTGGCTGAAGACATGAGATATTTGTTCCCCCTCATGATGCCCAGTAGCTGTGCTCACTCGCTGGTACCCTCTCGGACCCAAGAAGCCGCCAAGACCCAATTCCTGAGGCGGAGGGTCGGGGGAGGTGTGTTGTTAGATGCCATGGAGTTGTGTCCGACTCATAGCCACCCTCATAGGGTTTTCAATAGCTGACTGTTTCGGGATTGCCTCAGGAGTGGATTGCCAAGTCCTTCTCCCACTTTTGTGGTGCTGGGAATCGAATTTGGGACCTCAGAGACTGCAGCACAGCCTGGGGGGAGGTGAGGCAGCCCCAAATCAGAGCCTTTCTGGAATAAAGCAGCACTGAAACCCGATCGCCCTCTTCCCAGAAGTCAGCTGGGGCCCAGATGGTCTGGGCAGGCTCCCTGGCCCTTCCCTAACCTTGGAAGCTGCCAAGTAACTAGGGTCCCAGTGGGGAACCCTAGAAACTTAGAAGACTGAGGGGTGGGTCCCAGGGGGACACCAGCCAGTTCCAGGAACCGGCTGCCTCTGGATCCTGGCCTGGTAGCCACGTGAGGCCCAGGTCTGTGGCTGGGCAGGGAGCTGTGTTCCTATGTTCCCTGCCCGGAAGTTCTACGCTCTGGATCCTCCACTGGGGCTCAGTTTCCCCATTTGTGAGTAGAAGAGACTCTCCCATTCTTACCCTATAAGGGTTGTTGTTGTTGTTGTTAGGTGCCGTCGAGTCAGTATCCGACTCATAGCAACCCTATGTACAACAGGCGAAACACTATCATCAGTGCTTCTCTGCTATTCATAGGGTTTTCAATGGCGGATTGATTTTTGGGAGGGGGTTGCCCAGTCCTTCTTCCCGCTGTAAGGATGGGAGGCAGCAATTAGCCCTTGAAAGTGTCCCAGGTGCCTTAAAGAGAACAGTGAAATGTGACAGTAAACATCCCAAACCACACTTCCTCCTCAGCAGCCCAAGCCCTAAGGATTTCAAGCCAAGTCAGATTGTTGATTCCCTTAAACATTCAGCCTGTCCCCGCTTCCTCCTGGAGAAAGGATCAGATCGGAGCAGTTAAGCTGGCCCAGGACAGGATGTGGAAGAACCCAGGACCTTGGAGTCCCTAGTCCCAGGTCCTCACAGAAGGTGCCTGGCATCCAGGAAGGAGTTGCCATGACAACAGTTAGGCCCTCAAGCGCAGGCCAAATAGAAATGAGGAAGAAAGGGGGAAACTGTGTATTTCTAAGCCACTTGGTAACTCTGGGGCTCTGTGGGGCATTGGTTTTCTTTTATTTAGTGCCTTAGGGGGCAGAGGTTGGTAGAGGAGATGTGAATTCTCCGAAGAAGAACTGGTGCCCAGACAGGGTGTGTGCAAGGTCCCCCAGCACCCCAAACCTTTACTCAAGCCATGCCTGGGGTTTTCAGGGGCTCCCCCAGGCCTAGCAGGAGAACACAGATGAAGCTCACGGCTGCTTTCCCGCTGGACAGCAGTGGGGCTGGAGGAGGCTTGTGGACTCACAGGCCGCAAGGGGCTGTGGGAAGAGGCAGGGCCTGCTGGGGAGGGCGTCTGGGGTGGATCCGGAGCTAGCACAGGACCTTGGAGTTGGAGGCCTCCGTCCTTCTTCAAGGTTAGCTCAAAGGCGAACACTTCTTTCCCTGCTGTGTTCAGGATATTTTCTTCCAAGGCCAAGCTTGGGCCTCCAACCAAGTGGTGGCCAGAAGATCCTGTCCTCTGCTCAGGGCCTTGCCTAGTGCAAATTGCTACGTCCAGAGCTGGTGTCTTCACAGGTTAGCCTGGGCGCTGCTTCTCAGAGTGGTGTGTGGCCCTCTGCATAGGGAGAAGGAACAGACAGAGCAGAAGTGCCCAGAGCTGATGTAAAAATGGACCCAGGGAGATGCCCTTTGCTATCACTGGTGGTTCCAACCCCAGGCCTTTAGAGACCTGAACTGAATGGGACCAGGGAACCTGGACCCCAGGCGCATTTCCTGACACTTCCTTCTGTTCCACCCCTTCTCTAACCGTTCCCTGCCCAGTCTGCTGCTGCGGCTATAGCGAGCCACCCCCTACCTGATTCCTGCTCCAGGCTGCCAACCCCAGATCCTCCTCTGCAGACCTCCAGGCTTGCCCTTCCCCCAGCTCTCCTTCCCACCCTTTGCAGCCTCTGCTCCAAGGCTGGTGGTGCAGGGCACTGTCTGCAGCTCCAGGGGGAGCTGGTCCTGCACTGGCCAGGCTGAGCAGAGCCCCAGGTCCACAGCTGCAGGTCGGCACCCTGCTGCTGAGCCACCACTGCAGCGTGCTGCAGTGCCGCCCTGGGTAGCCAGCCAGAGCGACGTCCCCTCCTCTCTGCAGAGCACTGCACCTCCCTCAGCCTCTCCTGGGATTTCACAGAACCAAAGAGTGGAAATTCTCTAGTTGAGCCACCCACTGAAAGCTGAAATGAATCCCTCTGTGGCATCACAGACAGGTGGGTGTTCTGTTTACACACTCCTAGTAACAGAGGGCTCACTACCTTATTTTCCTGGAAAGCATTCATTATTGGAAAGATCTTTTTCCTGGTGAGCCAGAATTCTGTCTTCTAAGAATTTCCACCCATGCTCCCAGTTTGCTGTCTGGATCCTTACAGATGAAGCTGGTGTGCCTTTCACAGATTTCTTTTTCTTTTTTTCTTTTTTTTCTCAGTACTGGGGGTTGAACCCAGGGCCTCGCGCCTGCATGCTCTGCAAGTGCTGGACCACTGAGCTGCAATCTCAACCCATTTTCTTTTTTGCTTTTTGAGACAGGGTCTCGCTAAGTTATGCAGACTGCCTCTGGTCTTGAACTTGTGATCCTCCTGCCTCCACCTCCCGAGCCGCTGGGATTACAAGCATGAGCCGCTGCGCCCGGCTCACAGATTTAGATTTCTTATATTCGAGGGCAGACACCTATCTAAGCTTCATCGCATCTTTTCTCCCTTTCTCCTCTCCTTTCATTTTCCTTAGTGCTTTTTTTGTTTTTTTTAAAATAAGACCTGGTAGGGGAGGAGCCTGACCTATTCCCCTGGTTCCCAGCCCCCGTGGAATCCAGCTCCCCACCTGGATCCTACTCTGGTCTCCTCGTGATGTCTGCCTCTTAGAGTGACTTCTTGCTGGGGACCCGAAACATCTGACTGCATTTTCTCCTGTCCCCACCCAGGAGCTGTACTCCACCCAGCCTGTTCCCTGTGCCCGAATCCCTGCTCCAGCCGGCCAACAGGGGGCACGTGGATGCCACCTGTTCCTCATTTGTGCTGGCTGACCTCCCCCCACCCCTGTTTGGCTCACCCAGAGGTGTCTGCTGGCCCAGGAGCCTGCAGCCTTCTCTCTGGTGCACAGGAAGGGCCGGGGACCAGACCCAGCTTACCGCCCTTTGCAGGCAGGGTCCTTCCAGTAGGAGCTCCCAGAATGCTAGGTGGGCACTCATGGCATACCCCCCACACTTGCCCCCCCCACGCCACGTCTGGGGCCCAGGAAGGGGGACATCAGAGCCTCCTGTGGTCAGGGCCACTGAGTTCAGTGAACCCTGGTATATTAGTCAGCTGTTGTCACTGCAGCAGAGAAAACAACCCAAAGAGTGTTGTGGGGAAAGAGGTTCATTGGAAGCCAGTTAGATAATAAGTTCATAGTGGCAGCAGCGCAGGTGTGGCGGTGGCAGCAGCAGGGCCAGTTGCAGATGACCTTGTGGCATGGCGGACCGGGAACAGAGAGTGATCAGGGTTGTGCGTTTCCAAAGCTCCGCCCCCAGGAAGCAACTTCCGCAGAGCGAGAATCCCATCTCTGAAGGTTTCCTGACCTCCCGGGGCCAGTGCCACCAGCTGAGGGCTGAGTGTTAGGTAAGGCATGCGACCTTTGTGCACACTTTATATTCCAACCATGGCTCCCAGCCTCTGATTTTTTCCCAGCCAGCAGAGATCAGGGTGCAGATTGCAAGGGTGCTCCGGGAATTATTCCTCTCTCCCCGCTGGAGGCCGAGGCAGGAATAGAGTTGTGTCAGGGATGCGTCAGCGTGGCTGTCCAGTGTGGGCACAGCAGTGTGTGCCTGAGATAAGCAGGCTTGGCCGGGGGCTCATCATCTTTATCATGCACCTGTTTCCCCAGGTTTTACGCCTCTGGCGTGCGGAGGTGCAAACTGCAGAGGCAGGAAGCTCCCGCTGGCAGGGAGAGAGGATCTACTCGGTGTTCAGACTCCTCAGCCTCACCTGGGGCTCAGGTGAGAGGCGGGGAGGGTGGAGCAGCCCTGCAGGTTAGAGGCTTCCCCGCCTCCCACGAGCTTTGGCTCCAGCAGGTCCCAGCATCTTGCCGTCAACACTGTTGTCTGTCCAGTGTTTAACACACAGCTCTTCTCCCACTCCGCTCTGGCCAAACCTCAGCGAGGCAGCCAGGGCTTGGCAGGGGCGGGGTGTTGGCCTGAGCCGTCCTAGCGTCTATTTTGGACATCTCAATAATACATGTCGGGGCCGCTGGAGGGGGCAGATTCTCCGCAGAGGCCTCTAATTTTCTGGGTGGCGGCTCTCGCTCTGGGCTTGTGAGGGTGCTCCTTCCTCCTGTGACGTGGGACCATGGAGACCAAGAACAAGGGCGTGTCCCAGGCCTGGGGTGGCGTGGTACTTCCACTGCTGGTCCCTGTGCAACCCCAAGTTCTCCCGAGGCCTGTCCGTTTGGATGTTGCTGCTGGGTGCCGTCTGATCTACAAGGTTGGGTGGCAGGAACGCTAGGGGTTTCCACAGAGAAGCCAAGGTTGACAGCTGTACCCTTGAGCGGAGTGGTAAGGCAGCGAGCGCTCAGAGCAAGGTGCAGGCGAGTGTGGTGGCAGACACTGGGGTGATGGGGCGTCTGGCACAGAGCATAAACCCCTAGAACTTGGATGAGACTGGGTGTCAGGGTGTGGACACCGTGCAACGGATGGTACGCACTTTCCCGGCTCAGTGCGTATCAGCCCGTGTACGCTCACTGGCTTCTGGCACCTGTACTCACACGGAAGGTACATTTACGTGTATATGTGTGTGTGTTTGTACATAGGAGCTTGTTGTGTTGTTGTTGTTAGGTGCCATCGAGTCGGTATCCGACTCATAGCGACCCTCTGTACAACAGGGGAAACACTATTGTCAGTGCTTCTCTGCTGTTCATAGGGTTTTCAATGGCAGATTGATTTTTGGGAGGGGGTTGCCAGGTCCTTCTCCCAAGCCTACAGCTTCTGGTGTTCCCAGGTGGTCTCCCATCCAGGTACT
>VMDO01012025.1:9372-23798 GCA_007922755.1 Pedetes capensis | reverse complement strand
GCTTCAGGCTCCTGGCGTCTCTCCCAGAAAAGCACTCTTAAGTGTAGGTTGCTCCTCAGACTCTGAAGACACAGGCTCTCCCTTTGCCCTTGGTGACCCACTGGACACGCCCTTCGCTTTTGGAGCAGCTGGCAGCCAGCCAGCCAGGAGGCCCTGCCTCCTCCTGCTGAGTCCCTAAGGTGCCACTGAATTAGGATTCCAAAAACCCCGCACTGAAGACCTACCTCTTAGGAGCCGCAGTACCTGACTCTTCCAAGGCAGGGGAGAGAGAAAACTTTAAACAAGCTCAAGAACACAATAATCTAATGATTATAATAACATTTACTAATTATTTGGTGCATGAGAGGTATTTTTCTTATTCCTTATGCCTAAGTCACTTAACTGTCTGCAGCTGTAGCACCCTGGCATCCGATCGGGTCAGATCTCAGAAGCTAAGCAGGGTCGAGCCTGCTTAGTCCTTGGATAGGAGACCCCCTGGGAATACCAGGTAGTGCCGGCTAGGGAGAAGGACCTGGCAACATACTTGTGAAACAATCCGCCATTGAAAACCCTATCAATAGCAGAGAATCCCTGACATAATATGGGGTATGGCACAGTGTTGGGGAGTATTTCATCTGTTGTACATAGGGTTGCTATGAGTTGGATCCGACTTGACGGCACCTAACACGTCATTTAACGCTCTCAATAGTCTTATGATCCTTGTACTGACAAATGAAGAAACTGAGGCATTGAAGAATAAGTAGTCTGCCGAAAGCCAGTAAAGCAACTGAGCAACAGAGCCAAGATTGGAACTTAACTCCTAGGATGCGCTACTTTCTGGAGGCTTAAGCCTCCCTCAGACATTGACACGTGTGTGTGTGTGTGTGTGTGTGTGTGTGTGTGTGTGTGTTACCAGGGAGTTGAACCCAGGGCCTCACGCATCGTTTTTGCAAGCACTCAGCCACTGAGCCACACCCTCAGCCCATTTCTCACTTTGTATTTTGAGACAGAGTCTAGCTAAGTTATGCAGGCTGCCTCTGGCCTCGATCTTGGGATCCTCCTACCTTTGCCTCCCGAGTCACTAGGATTAAAAGTGTATGCCACTGTGCCTGGCTTGTTTGATTCCATTTAATTCAGGAACAGGGCTGGGGTTTAGCTCAATTGGTAGAGTGTTGTTCTGCACTCTCTGAGGCCCCTGGGTTCAATCCCCAGCACTGCAAAAATGGGAAAAGGCCCTGGCAGCCCACTCCTGAATCAATCCCAAAACAACCAACCACTGAAAACCCTATGAATAGCAGAGAAGCACTGGCATAATGCTGGCATGGCACAGTGTCGGGGAGTTTTTCTCTCTGTTGTACATAGGGTCTCTATGAGTTGGACCTGACTCAATGGCATCTAACAACAACAATTCAGGAGCAACTGGTCAAGCAGTGCGGGCCAACCACTGGGCTCCTGTGGCTGAGGCTTTGGGGTGGCTTGCTGGTTTGACAGGCTAGCTGAGGAGGAAGGACGCATCCATGCCCCTTCCAGTACTAGGCAGAATGTGGCATGTACTGTGGAAAAGTGAGAAAGGGCAGTGAGCAGGGCGAGGCCCCCTGGAGCTAGAATCTGTGTGCAGGTGTGGGGGCACGTGTGCGGAGGATGGGGAGGGGGTGCTCTACAGGACCAGCGATGCATTGAAAGGCGAGTGGGATTCTAGCAGCAGAGACAGGAGGGACCTGTAACATAAAGGAGGAGAGGAGCGTGGGTGGGGTGGTGAGGGGTCCTGTATGGCTGGAGAAGAGGTCGGAGAGGAGGTGAAAGAGGAGTTGAGGGTGGGGAGGAGTCCTGGCAGGTGGGAATGGGTGTGCCGGGCCTCTACCTGGAGGCCCTGGGCAGACGTGTAATGGCAAGAGCGATGGAGGTTCACCCCAAAAGGGTCCCCCAAACAATCTTGTGTCTTCTTCCTGCTTGGCGAGGTCGGTGACTGGCAAGATCGGCTCCCCCAGGGCCTCTCAGTTCCGCTCTCTTTGCTGGAGGAAGATTGCTTCTGCAGCCCCTGCAGCGTCTGCTGGGAGGCACCCAGGACTCCCTCAGATCAGCAGCCACTCTGATGAGGCCCCCGCCCCTTAGATGCAGTGCTCCGCCCTGACCAGGGATCCATCCTCCAGGGAGGACCCTGCCAAACTGACCCACAGCTCACAAAGCTCCAGCCAGGCTACACATAGCAGAACCCAGGCATCAGGCCAGTTTGAGACTGGACAGCGGAGTTTTCCAACGATGTGCAGTTTTAAAGCAGACCTACGTGGAGTGGAGGCCATATTTCAGCTCCTAGGTCACTTGTTCAATTGAGGAGGCCTTCCTGAGGGAGTGGGGAGTCGGGGAGCTGTTGGAAGGAATCACCATCTTGGCATAGGGGAGGAGGCATCCCAGTCATTCAGCTTTGTCTGAATGACGGTAGCAGACAGCCCTGGGACCGGCTGGCATGGAGCCCTTGGAGCAGATGGTCCTTCGGGGAGTGAAGGAAGCAGGTGGCCAGGGCTAGCAGGGCCCGTCAGGAGTGAGGGGGCCTCTCGCCTTGGGCGCGAGCCTTCATCTTGTTTTTACATTTTTTTTTTTTTTTTTTTTTTTTTTTTTGAGGTACTGGAGGTTGAACCCAGGGCCTCGCGTTTGCATGCTCTGCCAGTGCTGGACCACAGAGCTGCACCCCCAGCCTAGTTTTTTACTTTTTGAGACAGGGTCTTGGAAAGTTATGCAGACTGCCTCTGGTCTCGAACTTGCGATCCTCCTGCCTCTGCCTCCCGAGCCGCTGGGATTACAGGCGTGCACCACTGTGCCCAGCTTACTGTTTATTTTTTGTGGTGCTGAGGATCGAACCCAGGGCCTCATGCATGCCAGGCAAAGCATTCTACTGGGCCACGCCCCCACACCCCTGCATCTTCCTCTGCTCCTGTGGGGCACCCCCATGCTGTTCCAGTTGCCATGCCCGGGCGTCATGGTGGGATTCTGTTGTCATAGGAGCCAAGGTGTTTCGTCATAGAGTATTTGGTTTTGCCACAAAGCCCAGGTGTCCCCAGGAGGTGTCATCCTAGAGTTAAGGGATTGCCACAAGATGTGGGCCCTGCTGCACTGTCTTCCTGCCTCCACGGGTCCTTGGTGATGACTCGGTGTCCAGGGGGCCTCCCTGTTGTCCGGCCCCTGCTGCAGTGCTGGGGGATAGGAAGGGCCACAGTCCGGAAGGAGGCACTGGGCGCCAGGGCAGGGAGGCAGGCAGCCAGTGCCGCTGCTGCTGCCTCTGCCCTGGGGCGTGGCAGCTGCCCTGAGGGGTGGCCCTCCTCAGCTGCAGTGGAAGTGTCTGGTCCCTGGGCCACCTGCCACTGCCCAGCCAGTGGGGTTTGCTCGCGGCTGAGCATGGTGTATGGAGACATTGTTACTCCTGCTGCCACCATTAGGGGACCCGCTGGGCTCCCAGGAGCGCCGGGGCCAGGTGTCCAAGCAGAGAGGCCTGCTTGACACCCCGGGCCTTTCTGAGGGTCCAGGGCCTGACTGCAGTCTTCGGGCTCCCTGGAAACAAGCTCTCAAGCTGAGACTGTGATCCAGGCCATGCGGTCTGCAGCTCGGGCAGGCACCTCCATCCAGGGTCCCTACGGGGACCCACCTAGCACTTAAACTGTCTGAGTTCTGGACATCAGCACCAATGGAGACTGGCGTTTATTGAGCGCTCGCTGTTTGCCAGCTGTGGTAAGTGCTTTGTTTGGATAAGCCCATCTCAGCCACTGGGGCTGGGGCTTAGTTCAGTTGGTAGAGCGCCGCTCTGTGCTCTCTGAGGCCCTGGGTTCAATCCCCAGCACTGCAAAAACAGGAGAAGGACATGGCAGCCCACTTCCAAAGCAACCTCAAAATAATCACCGCTGAAAACCCTATGCATAGCAGAGAAGCGCTGACCTAGTGCCGGGCATTGCACAGTGTCGGGGAGTGTCTTGTTCTGCTGTACATAGGGTCGCTAGGAGTCGGACCCGATGCAACAGTGCCTGACAACAACAGCAACATCTCATCCTCACGATGAGATACTAGTCAAGAGTTATTTGCAAAATATTTAACCCTGGAAGGCTGCAGAGCTGGAGGATTCCCAGGGGGCTCCTGTGAGGCCAGGTGTGAAGTCTGTGGTTGCAGGATGGGGAGCGTCCAAGAGAAAAGGCCTGGGTGGCCAGGGTGGTGGCGGGGGGGTCACAGGAGGACTCTAAGAAGTCCACATTTACCTCCCATCAAAGAGCGTCTTATATTACTTAACAGGCAGGATGGTCCTGCTGGTGCATTTCTGTGGGCTGGTAGCCCCCACATTATACAAGAGTTCGATCTGGGAGGCCTTAGGGGAGGCTAAGAAATGCCAGCCAACGTGCGTAAAGGCACGTGGCAAGTTTACGGTAAAGCTCAGACTCAAACAAGGCTTGATTCGTGCTCCTGTGTTAGCCACTAGATCTACTCCCTCTTGCATGATAAGTAGCAACTCTCTGCCTCCCTTGCCCTCTCCATATTCTAGAACTCTTTTTTTTTTTTTTGGCGGTACTTGGGGTTGAACCCAGGGCCTCGCGCTTACATGCTCTGCAAGTGCTGGACCACTGAGCTGCGCCCCCAGCCCATTTTTTACTTTTTTGAGACAGGGTCTCGCTAAATTATGCTGACTGCCTCTGGTCTTGAACTTGCGATCCTCCTGCCTCCGCCTACTGAGCCGCTGGGATTACAGGCGTGCGCCACCGTGCCCGGTGCCATATTCTAGAACTCTTAACCTCAGCCCCTCTTGCCGAGGTCCTGAAAGCCCAGATTGATAAGGATTGCTTCTCTCTTGCTCTCTGCAGACATTCGTGGGTGCCAACTATTTGCCAGGGGCCCTGCCTCCCGAGGTATGCACAGTCCAGTGTGGGTAGCAGACTCCCAGATGGGGAATTCTGACTCTGTCGTTACTGGTACTGGATGGGCCAGGACCCAGGAGGGGCAGGAAGGCACTCAGAAGTCAGAAAGAGGCTTTCCAGGTAGGCGCAAAGGAAGAGAGCCATGGTGGCCTGGGTGAGGATGGCTGTGTGAGGATGGTTGTGTGGTCAGGGTTTGGAAGCCTGGAATGTTGGTTTAGGAGAAGCTGTTCCTCTCGCCCTTCTGCCCGAAACGTGGGTTTGTCTTGCTCGAACTGTGCTGTGCGTATTGAGTAAGTCACTTAACTGCCTGAGCCTCAGCCTCAACCTCCTGGATGATAAAATGGGGATTAGACTCCCCAGCTTCCAGATCTGGGAGGACTCAGGGAGACACTGTATGGGAAAAAGGCTGGCACGTGGCTGGGGTTGCAGATGTCCGCGCCATCTGTACCTTGGGACACAGCTTCCTTTTTACTACTGCGCACTCTTGCTCCACCAGTAGCCCCGATTTCTTGATTAGGTTTCCCACGATGTTGCATCAAGGGGGGACATTAGCTCAGTGGAAGGTCTGAGACTTATGATAATATCTGTCATTTCCTGTGTGTTATGCACCGGGCTCTGTTCTAAGCACTTTACACGCATTAATTCATTTCATTGTCAAAACAACAGAATTGTGCACTATTTTTGCCCCCGTTTTATTAATGAGGAAACTATTAGCTCTGCCTGGAGCACCTGCCTCCTTGTGCACAGTGCCACGCGGTCTCACCCGTGGAGAAGGCTGGCCTCTTTGTTTTCCAAGGTGTGGCAAATCCTCTGGACCGCTGCCCACACCCTGTATTCTAAGCAGGGTGGTCCCACTCTGAGGTGTCCTATAAGAATTTGGTGGCATAAGGAGGTGGGAGCCTAACATGTTCCCTAGCCTCACGTGGGTCCCTGCTGCCAGCTGGGGACCTTCTGTGGGGTCCGTGGCTGATGTTCTTTCACACCATCTGCGTGTGCGTCTCTACCCTGCAGCAGCATCTTGATGGTCCAGAAGGGTGCGCATGTCTGTTAGAGGGGCCAGATGTGCACCAAGACCGTGGGATCTGCTCTGGGCCTGGAGCCCTGTGTGTCTGTGGGTCCCTGACGACTGGGGCAATAGAAAGGCTACCAGCTTTGGAGTCTGTATGTGGGGGTTCATATAAATGCTGGCGCTTACTGGTTGCTGTCTGTGGTCCTCTTTGAACCTAGCGTTCATCTATTGTTGTTGTTGTTGTTAGGTGCCATAGAGTCGGTATCCGACTCATAGCGACCCTCATAGGGTTTTCAGTGGCTGTTTCGGGATTGCCTTGGGAGTGGATTGCCAGGTCCTTCTCCCATTTTTGCGGTGCTGGGAATTGAACTCAGGACCTCAGAGACTGCAGTGCAGAGCTCTACCAACTGAGCTAAATCCCAGCCCAGCGTTCATCTATAGTTTGGGATTAACCCCCAGCATTTGGGGTTAATCGTGAGCGTTAAACAGAAGAGGAAGTGCAGGGCACCTGATATACCATGGATGACTCAGAGTACTTCCGCTCCGCCTTCTCTGAGGCCATGCAGTCATCTTGTCCTTCCTCATCCTAACCGCTGTGGCTCTAGACCCTAGCAGGGACCAGTGGTCCCAGTGGTCTTCGTTCGCAGTGTGGCTGCAGTCATGGACTTCTGTTTCAGATCAGCTCGACTCTTAGAGGCGCACTCAGCAGTCCCCTGGAACCTGCCTAATTGAGAGGGGGAGGGCGTTACAGGGTGCAGAGCATCTCGCAAGGTGGGGGCTCAGGAATCAGCCAGGTTTCCACCTCTTCTCTTCTGCACATTCGTCTGCTGGCTGACTCCTTCTGCCACGCGGCAGAGTTCTATGCCTTTGTCTAAGAGATCGGTTGATTTACCCAGGGGGCAAAGGAGTGGGGTAGTTGCTTCATCCCAAGGAGAGAGGAAGTTGGTGTTGTCAATTATTTTTAAGGTTATAGGTCATCCTGTCACTTGGATGAAAATAAAATAGCAGAAGCAGTATGAAAAAAATGGGCCAACTGCGAGGGGTAGAGGATTATAAAAGGGTACCACATCTGCTTCAAGTTCATCAACTTGAACCACATCTGGTTCAAGTTCATCACCCATTTCCAACCCTTAGCCCAGGACACAGCTCCCGGAGTGTCAGGGTGGAAACTGGCAGCACCCTTATTTCTGGGCAGGGATGGGGACTCAGGCCTGACTCATGGCTTTACCCTGGGCTTGTCTGTCCTTCCACTGGTCAGCAAGCCCCCTGGTGGTCTTTGTAGGTTCCTCCCAAGGTTAGGGTTTAGCTCAGTTGGTACAGTGCTTGCTCTGCACACTGTGAGGCCCTGGGTTTGAGCCCCAGAATTGCAAAAACAGGAGAAGGACCTGGCAGCCCACTCCCAAAACAATCAGCCATTGAAAACCCTATGAACAGCAGAGAAGCACTGCCATAGTGCTGGGTTGGGCACAGTGTCTGGGAGTGTTTCGTTCTGTTGTACATAGGGTTGCTGTGAGTTGGACCCAACTTGGCGGCATCTAACAACAACAACCGCTCAGGGTTGAGGCATTAAATCTGCCCCAGTGGCCTGTCACACACAGTTGCGAGGACATCTGGGGAGGAATGAGGCCAAGATATTCCAACTCCTTCCCTTCTCTCACGGGGGAACAGGTGGATGGCTGGTGCTAACCCCTTATTTCCCATTAGCAAGGGTCTGGGGCTAGGGCTAGGTCCCGAGTTGCTGGCCCAGGGGGAGGGCCGCCTGGCCTTCCCTTAGCGGGCGGGGTGTCCAGTGATGGTCGGGAAGAAGTTTGCTAAAGAGGACCTAGCCCCGCTTCTGTGCTGGAGGAGCCCAGCGTGCGCCCGGGAGTGGGTGGATTCCTGCCATTTTCCCACACTCCGCAGAGATCGGGTTCCCCTCTGAAACTGTATCCCAGAATCATAGTCGCAAAGTTCTCAGCCTCTCCCCTCAAGCTGTTCGCAGCGGCCTAAGTCATTGCCTTTATTCCCTTGGGCTCCTAGGAGGTGGGACGCGGAGCATAGAGGCCAAATGCACAGGCTGTGGGATCAGGCGGCCCCGAGTCTAGGTCCTTTTTCTCTGTTAACTAGCTCCAAGACCCTGGGCCAATTCACTTCTCTTGACCTTCAGTTTCTTCATCTGTCAGATGGGTCAAATGAATCTCTGTGTTGTAGAGGCTGGGGATGGAGCTCAGTGGTAGAGTTTGTGCTTGAACCCACCAGGCCCTGGGTTCAGACTGCCACACACACAAAAAAATCCATCTTACAGGATTGCTGTGGTGATTAAATAAGATAATGCATGTAGTGCACTGGGCTCGTGGTCTAGCACCTGGAAGAGCACCGGATGCATGATGGTTTTGCATTGTTATTTGATTAGTATCTGCTCACCCAGCTCCTTGTGGGGTTGTAGAGGAAGGAGACATGGCCCCTGTCTGCAGCGAGCCCCCAGTCTAAGGCGGGAGACCCAGGCCTGGTCCTTAGCAGCTCCCTGTTCTGATGAGGCTGACTCAACTCTGCACTTAAGCATCCACTCGTCAGAAGGGGGCGGGCAAGTCTTGTCTCGGGGAGATCCCATTCTGGGGGTAAGGCGCAGCCCCTGCGCTTAGCAGCCCCCAGCCTGTCTGTTCGCAGACTCCTGTCTTTTCCTGGACCCTTCCCCTGAGCCTGCTGCTTTGCCACTCAAGTGCCTCCAGCCCACTTGCCCTTACCCTTCAGCCCTGCAGCCAGGCCGCTATCTCCCCTGTGCCCCTGCCTTTCCCTTGGTGCCCCTGGGCCGTGTCTCCGTCCTTCTGTCTGCTCACGTCTCTGTCCACCAAGTGACTTCATCAAACCCCACTCCTGTGCACCAGCCTGCGCTCAAGAAGCGTCTCCCCCAGGATGCTAGCTCTTTCCAGACACCGCCCAAACTTCAGATGCAGAAATGAGACACGTGAGCTGGGCACAGTGGTGCACACCTGTAATCCCAGTGGCTCGGGAGGCAGAGGCAGGAAGATCGCAAGTTCAAGACCAGAGATAGTCTGTGTAATTTAGCGAGACCCTGTCTCAAAAAGCAAAAAAAAAAAAAAAAAAAAAGGAGGGGGGGTGTGAGGGGTGTAGTTCAGTGGTCCAGCCTTTGCAAAGCATGCAAGCGTGAGACCCTGGGTTCAACCCCCAGTACCACAAAAAAAAAAAAGAAAAAGAAATGAGATGCATCAGCGTGCGGGCCTGGCCGTGTGCCTTAGATCTGCATTTGATTGAGAGCCACCAATATCTGCCCACCCACCATTCTTCCCTCTCGACCTTCTCCCCTCTAAAGCGCACCCCCAGCCCCTTTGTTTGGCCACTTCTGCAGATGGCTTGGCACTCTATGCTTCTCGCCTCTTTTCTGTGCCCGCGGATTTTGTGGGGATAGCCGCTGTCATTGTGCCTCCAACTCTGACTGTTGGAGCTTTTTGTCAAGAGTCCAGCTGCTGGTTTAGAAATCAGATGCCTATCCCGAGGGCTCTTGGAAGTGGGTGAGGCCCACCCTGTCTCTGTCCCTTCTCACCATACGCACTACCGCGGGTCGGAAGCCACCACGTGCAGAACAGTCCTAGGAAAGCCGCCTCTCTGCTTCCATCTCTGTGTCTCTGAAGGGTGGAGGGCAAGAGCCCAGGTGGGCAGGTAGAGGCCCCTCCTGAGGGCAGCCTGGTCACCCCTGATCCTCTCTTGGCTGAGACACGAGGAAGTAGGGTGAGACCAGGGTGCGCCTAACTCCCTGCTTGGCTCCTTTTCTGAGGCGGTGGTTGAAGAATCCTCATTAAGATGCCAGAATTGCCCGTGCCTCTTGCCCACCTCTAGCCCGATAGCAGACCTGCTGCCGTTTGGAGTTTCTGCTCCATGTTGCAAATAATACACTCATCTCTCCATTATCTGCTGTTGTTGTTAGGTGCCATTGAGTCGTGTCTGACTCATGGTGACCCACCTGGGTTTTCAATGGCTGATTGTTTCGGGATTGCCTCGGGAGTGGATTGCCAGGTCCTTCTTCCATTTTTGCTGGGAATTGAACCCAGGACCTCAGGGAGTACAGAGCAGCGCTCTACCAACTGAGCTAAATCCCAGCTCCATTATCTGGGCTAGTGTAGACATTAAAAAATAAAATCAGTCCATCTGTCTTGAACTACTCTTCTTGATAATGGGATAGCTGTTTACCTCTTCTGATTTCCACACCCTTTTGACTCTGACAGGTTCTCTTTCGATTCCCTGAAAGCATTAAAAGAAAGTAAAGGAGGAGGGCGCTCTTAGTGATGGGATAGGTCTATTCAGCTGGGATCTGAGGCCAGCGGCCGCAGGTGGCCAGAGCTGAGGGAGCAGGGGGCTCAGATCCTGCCATCTTCTAGACAGGACACCTGTCAGATGCTCCTGTGTGCAGCCACACTGGCCCCTGCGCTGTGCCCAGGGATGGGCTAGGAGACCAGCCTCGCTGCCGTCTCTTACCTCCTCTTGCTCCTTGGCTCCCATATGTTCAGGGAATCCAAGCCGACACTAGCGTCAGCCTGAGCCAGACATCACTGGAAAGGGAATCTGTCCCCACCCCACTCTCGCCCTGCCTCTCTCCTTACAAAAAAAAGAAAAAGTCATACATTATGTCAAGCAGCTCTGTGTATAGGAGAGATGAGTCTGGAAGGAAAAGCAGATGGGGTGGGGGATGGCTTGTGAGGTGGCAGAGCTGCCTCCTTTCTCTCCACAGAGGGGAGATCAGGAGAAAATGCTAGTAGCAGGGAGGGTGGAGGTGAGACCGTCAGGGCTGCCTTTATGATCACTGAGACCTGGGAATGACCGGAGAGGAACCCAAGGGCATCTCCCTCCATCCTTTCTCTGAGGCAGCCCGCCTGGAGGAGGCCACGTGCCAGTAACCTGGCAGAGAGAGGGCAAGGGGGCAGGGCTGGGCTGCTGGACCTTCTGCCTTCTGCTTGGGCAGGGCAGGCCTTCTCTCACTCTTTCTCCCACCTGCCCTGAGATTTCGAGGGCCTGAGATCTGAAGACTCAAGTTCCTGGGGTGCACGGCAGCATGGGCTCCATCTGTCTCCACTGCAGGCGCAGCAGGCAGCCGCCCTCTGGCATGTTCCTTGTCTGGACTTCTCTGAATAGAATTCAAAACTGAGCCGGGTGCAGTGGCGCATACGTATAATCCCAACAGCTTGGGAGGCAGAGGCAGGAGGATGGCAAGTTCAAGACCAGAGGCAGCCTGTGTAACTTAGTGAAGCCCTGTCTCAAAAAAGTAAAAAAAAAAAAAAAAAATGTGTGGGGGGGCGCAGCTCAGTGGTCCAGCACTTGCAAAGCATGCTGGCGCAAGGCCCTGGGTTCAACCCACAGTACTGCAAAAAAAAAAAGAATTCAAAACCGAGAGCCACAAGTCGAGGCCAGGGCACCCAGCTCCTCTCTGTTAAACCAGGTCCCAGGGGAGGTTGAGAGACACCTCTTTATCAGCATGAGTCAGAACCCACCTGGGGCCGGGGCACTTACCCTGGCTCAGCGGCATGCTAGGAACTCACACTGTCACAGCCAGGGGCAGGTGAGGGGCGGAGTGCAAACTCTTCCTTTCGCATATGAGGCAGTTGAGGCTTGTTCAGGTCACCTGGCTCCCCTGAGTCTTGGTCCCACTGCGGTTTAATCACGCTCTCCCCTTCCTTGGGCTGGAGCATCAGCATGCCCTGCCCTGGCCTGTGCAGCAGGGCCTTAAAACAGAGGAGTGGGATGAGCCTTGTCCCTGCTGGCAGACGTGTGCCTTTGCAGTGAGGAGGAGGAGGAGCAGCAGGACCTCAGCAATCACCCCTCTGACAGATGAGGAAACAGAGGTGGCAAAAGGCAAAACTCGCCCGCAGTCATCCAACCTGTGCATGGCAGATCCAGGACTGAGATCTATGTCCCCTGACTTCTGTTCCCTGTCCCGTGGTCCTTTTTTATTTTAGACAGTCAGCCTGGGGGAGAAGGATACATTGCCTGTCACAGTGGCACCTCAGCAAATGGCTGCTGCTGGGCTGACCTGTGATTTTTTTTTTTTTAATGTGGTACTAGGGGTTGAACCCAGGGCCTCGCGCCTGCATGCTTTGCAAGTGCTGGACCACTGAGCTGCACTCCCAGCCCATTTTTTTACTTTTTGAGACAGGGTCTCGCTAAATTACGCAGAGTGCCTCTGGTCTTGAACTGGCGATCCTCCTGCCTCCACCTCCTAAATCACTGGGATTACAGGCGTGAGCCACTGTGCCCAGTGGTGTTTGGTTTTTTCTTTTGTTTTGTTTTGTTTTGTTTTAGTAGTACTCAGGGGTTGCCCCAGGGCCTCACACATACTTTGCAAGTGCTCTACCACTGGGCTGCACTCCTTGGCCCATTTTTTATTTTTTATCTTGAGGCAGGGTCTCCCTAAATTGTGCAGGCTGCCCCTGGCCTTGAACCTGTGATCCTCCTGCCTCTGTTTCCTGAGTCCCTGGGATTATAGGCATGCACCACTGCACTCAGTTTATGAATGTTAAAAACTGTGCCCGTTGAGGATTTAGAGTTGTGTGAGCAGTGCACCTCTCTCCCTCTGTGGCCTTTAAATGTCCTATATGCTTTTAAAACTCATTTCGCACTGGGTAAGTGCTATAGGAAAAGTAGAGGGTGCTCTGATTGAGGTTATAGGGCTAGTTAGGGAGGGCTTCTCGGAGGAGGGGGGCCTTCAGCCAGGGCCCTGCGGCCGAGCAGGAATTAGCCAGGCCGGGGGACAGCGAGTGAGCTCCAGTGTAGAGGAAAGTGAAAGGCCACCAAAGCGAGAGGGGTGCAAGTGAGGCTGCAAGGGTGAGGGCAGAGTCTGGGCTGAGCCAGGCCTTGTAGGTTAGGATTGTTGTTGTTGTTAGGTGCCGTCGAGTCAGTATCTGACTCATAGCGACCCTCTGTACAACAGGGGAAACACTATTGTCAGTGCTTCTCTGCTGTTCATAGGGTTTTCAATGGCAGATTGATTTTTGGGAGGGGGTTGCCAGGTCCTTCTCCCAAGCTTACAGCTTCTGGTGTTCCCAGGTGGTCTCCCATCCAGGTACTAACCAGGCCCGACCCTGCTTAGCTTCCGAGATCTGACGGGATCAGATAACACAGGGCTACAGCTGCATCAGAATTTCATCCCTAAGTCCAGTGGAAAGACTGGGAAGGCTTGAGACTGGGAATGCTTGACTTAGGCTGCTGTTGGAGAACCTGAGGAGGGGAGGCAAGAGTGTCAGGCTCGCAGCTGGAAGGCTCCAGAGCTGTCCTAGGTGTACCGTGGTGGCCTGGGGCACCGTGAAAGCTGGAGAACGGGACCCCGCAGGCTCTGGGGACAGAGCCAAAGTGGAGAGGCTGCACAGTGGACCAGGGACATGCTGGGGGAAGGGACAGGGCTGGTGGACCTGGTGAGCCGTCTCCCTTAGTCCACAGCATGGTTTCTAGTGACAACAGGAAAAGGATTCTGGACCTCAGGAGCATCTCCACTGCGGTGCCTTCAGGTTTTCCTACCCGTTTCTTCATTATCACTTTTTAAGAAACTAACGGACTTAGTTTTGCCTATGCATAAATCTTTCTCATGTGTAATGCCCATAAGTTTTACAAAAAATCACAAAGTCCTCTAGTTTTCTAGTGAAAAAACCTGCCTTTTTCAAAACTCAGTTGAACTTGTTGTTGTCGTCATTAGGTGCCGTCGAGTCGGTATCCGACTCATAGCAACCCTCATAGGGTTTTCAATGGCTGACTGTTTCTGGATTGCCTTGGGAGTGGGTTGCCAGGTCCTTCCCCATTTTTGCGGAGCTGGGAATTGAACTCATGACCTCAGAGACTGCAGCGCAGTGCTCTACCAACTGAGCTAAATCCCATCCCCAGTCGAACTTAGGCCAATGAAATTCATACAAACTGAACACAGGGAAGAGGAAGGGGCAATCCCAGGGTCCCCAGGGGCAGCTGTGATGACTGGTGCAGGGGAGGTGGCAGCCATGATGGTGATCCTGATGCTTTCATTGAAGGTGAAGGAGATGGCGATGTGGGTGATGGTGGTGGTGGTGGTCCAATGATGGTGATTTTGATGCTCTTTTGGTGATGATGGTGATTGTGCTGTGGTCGAGAGATGGTCTTACTGATGGTGGTGATTGTAATGGTAGTAGATATGATGGTCTCGGTGAAGGTGGTGGTGGTGATGGTGATAGAGATGATGGCGATGATCTCGGTGAAGGTGGTGGTGGTGATAGTGGTAGAGATGTTGATGATCGTCTTGGTTAAGGTGGTAATGATAATGGTGATGATAGTAGAGATGATGGCGATGGTCTCGGTGAAGGTGGTGGTGGTGATAGTGGTAGAGATGTTGATGATGGTCTTGGTTAAGGTGGTAATGATAACAGTGATGATGGTAGAGATGATGGCGATGGTCTCAGTAAAGGTGGTGGTGGTGATGGTGGTAGAGATGATGGCGATGGTCTTGGTGAAGGTGGTGGTGGTGATAGTGGTAGAGATGATGGCAATGGTCTCGGTGAAGGTGGTGGTAGTGATAGTGGTAGAGATGATGACCATGGTCTTGG
>VMDO01012024.1:0-64017 GCA_007922755.1 Pedetes capensis | reverse complement strand
TATTAGCATTATTCTAATATTTTATTTAAAAATAAATATTAGATTATTATTCAAAATATAACATATCCATTCATATGGTGTGTTTAATGTAAAATGTAGTGCACATTTTTATACTATATCTTTTTGTTGATAAACAAAGTTAATGAGATTTAGTAATTATACATACAGAAGCATTAAGGAACAGATAATGGTGTTTATTAATAAAAGTGGTTATAATATGATCTGAATCCAGCAGAATGAAATAAAGAACTACCAAAAAATGAAATTAACAAAGAAAATAACCATGGAGGACAAAAGGATTTAACCTTTCCTTAGAAACAGCTAAATGTGGAGAGAAAAAAGAATAGCTACATTAGAAAGGATGTCTTTCCTGCTACAGAATATGCTTCTCAGTTCAGAGGGGGTGGCATTGCATCCTACATCCTAGCTCCACTGCAATCTGTTCCTGACAGGACCATCCATCTGTTTAGCCTGAACAACCCTGCAGTTGCTTATGTGCTTATTCACAGATGTAAGTAGGAGGTTGAATACAGGTTTTCTGACTTAACTTGAATCCAAGCTAATGTGACACATTTGGAAGCATAGCTTCACATGTGCTGGCTTAATTGGGAAATCTCTCCTTTGACTTTCAGAATAGCATAGAAGCAGAAACTCTGAGTCTAAACAGACCTAGATTCTGAGCAGATCTCATGCTGCTTGAAGAAGGCTAGAGATATAGTAAGAAAACAAGGGCTATAAAGAGGCAGGGATGTCTCTAGAAGGCGTGAGCAGCTGGCATCCTTTGTAAATTATCTGTGTAGCATCGATGAGAGTTGGAAATCTCAGAAAGAGTTTGCTGATTTAATGTGGTCTCTGAATGGTCCAAAACTATACAAAGTAATTAAAGCCTCCCTTATTTCCATAATCTGTGATAGGTATTCTTCTAAAATTCCTGTGATACAAAATTGCTTTTATATGCTATTTTTGGACCCTGGAATTATTTTCACACATGGAATGGTATTGTTTAGTTGAGGATTTTAAGTGGTTGAAACATAAATCTGACATCGGACTTCATTCATATTTCTTCTAGATTTTAATCAAGACACTGTACAAACTATGTTGGACATTGAACAATGTTGATAAGTACAAAATGTACAGAACATGTGTCAAGCATATAAAAAGTCTAACTAGGGAGCGACACTCCAGAATGACTTATAATGGTGCATTCTGCCTTCTAAAGTGTCTTGACTACTAGTGGTAGTTGGTTTACAAGTAAAAACTGGCCTCTTCAGTTATCAGAATACTTGCAATCCAAGCATAGCACACCTCCACATCTTTGTGCTGTTCTTTTTGTACCTTGTTTTTCCTCTTTTAGGTTGGCTAAGTACACAAGTTCCAGCTCAAATGACATGTACTCCATGAAGCCTTCCTTGGCCTCTCAGTCGATATTAATCACTCACTACCTCTATGTTTCCATATCCCTTTTTTCCATCTGTTGCTTCCATGCAGCACAAATGAAGTAACTCCTTGTTGTATAATTGTAATTTCTAGTGGAGTCCAATATCTTATTTCTATTTTCATGACTGATTCTTGTTGTTGTTCTTGTTGTTTTTGTTAAGTGACCTCAAGTTGTGTCTGACTCATAATGATCCTCACAGGATTTTCAATGGCTGATTGTTTCAGGTTTGCTTTGGGAGTGGATTGCCATGTCCTTCTTCCATTTTTGCAGTGCTAGGGATAAAACCCAGGGCCTCAGAGAGTGTGGAGCAGCACTGTGCAAATGATCTAAACTGTAGTTCCATTCTGTTTCTTAGTAAAGTATATTGAAGAGAAAAGGCTCTCAAAAAATGCTTCCTGGGTTGAATTTCAGGTATTCATGAATTTCAAATTCCAGTAAAGCCTTTAAGCCTTTGTATAATTGTATAGAGTTTTTTTTCCAAAAACTAGGAGAATTCTTAAGATTATTATATCTGTTTATCTTTTTATGGTTTGAGTATAATTCTATAACAAATATGTATGTGCAAATGTATGAGTACAGTAAAAAAAAAATCCAAGCTGCTAAATCTAGAATGAGTGACAAATGGTTGGTATGTAATATGTCCTAGGAAGGAGAGGCAAGTATCAATCTCCTAAGAAATGAGAAATATTTTCCAGGAAGTATTCAGAATGTAAGTTTTTCACTCTTAAGAAATATTTAAAGCAAGAAGCGAGAGAGAGAGAGAGAGAGAGAGAGAGAGAGAGGAGAGAGAGGCTTTTCCTCTTCAATAACAAAGAGAAGACAGTATTTCTGTTCCCATCAACCTTAGCATGCCTTCCTGCTAAGTTTATATTAGAGGATAATTGCACTTCAGAAATAGCTGCATTTTTATAGTAGTATAAAGTAACAAAGACAATAGAAATAGAGCATTTATTTTCAAATCCTGCTCTGGGCAACAAGTGCTATGGAGTCCTGAAATGTACTTCCCCATTTCTCTGTGGAAAAGAAATCAAAGGAGGGATTCCAGTTGTCTTTCAAACACACACACACACACACACACACACACACACACACACACACACACTTCTTCAAATTTGGCAGCTCTACTTCTATCTAAGCCTATTGATTTCCCTCTTAAAATATATTTAAAAAATGATATTTTGAACAATATATATGATTTTGAAAACCACTTACCTAAGGGGTAATGAATATAAAAGTAATGAACTTTCAAGTAATTTGAAGTGCTATTATAACTTTCTAGAAAGGAAAGATTAAAATACTGAGATTTTATTAGGGAGAATGTTGAAGATCTATCCATCATGTGTCTATCCTCATATCTATCTGGGAAGTGAAGCTAAGGAAGATGAAAAATGAGAAGCTTAATTTCTACTCTATAAGGAGCCACAAAAAGACAAACCAGGTCACTTAGCAGGGGTAATCACTTGTTTTAGTGGGGCTTCTGGGAGATTCTTAGAAGAGAAGAGGAAGGAGAATTTACCTGCCAACTTTCTCCCTTACCTATTATATGTTTAAGTTTCACTCCACCTATAGATTACTCATTGCACCTCTACATGGCATCTTCTGGCCCTTACTGGCCATGGAGAAAACCACTTTGCATGCTTGTGCTGGAGCATTTCTTCCAAGGCTATAAGTGAAGAGATAACCATACAAAAGTGCAACTTCAGTGAAGAGAAATTAAGTAAAAGGTAAGTGAAGAAATTTGGGAAAGAGCTCAAGATCTGCATCCAAGGAAATTATAACTTCTTTCCTTCTTTCTTTCTTTCTTTCTTTCTTTCTTTCTTTCTTTCTTTCTTTCATTCTTTCATTTTTGCAGTACTGGGAGTTGAACCCAGGGCCTCTCGCCTGCATGCTTTGTTGTGCAAGTGCTGGACCACTGAGCTGCACCCTCAGCCCATTTTATTTTTACTTTTACAGGAAGGGTCTTGCTAAATTACACAGACTGCCTCTGGTCTCGAACTTGCGATCCTCCCACTTCCACCTCCTGAGCCGCTGGAATTACAGGCATGCGCTCCCATTCCTGGCGGAAATTATAACTTTTGAGAAAATTTGAAATGTAGTAGCAAATAATTTTACTTGAATAAAATGTGAGCCAGCCCACAACATAACTGGCTTTTTATGGATGGACATTGTGGAAGATATACAGGGGAAGGCAAAAGTACAATGAAGGATATCTTTGTACAAGATTAATACACTAAATGGGAGTTCTAAAAATTTGGCTTGTCTGGAACATGTGTTGTTTCATTTTATAATCATTTTATTAAACAGTAATTAGGAGAAAGATAAGCATTTCAAATTATGAATTTATAATGTCCATATAATCTTCCTCATGTGTCATGCTGTTGGGGCTTGCATGTTGCTGTGATGTGCAAAGCTATGCCACTGGTATCTCAGATACCAGCAGGGCCTGCCATGCTGGATATGTTTTAGTTGAGCTTCCAGATTAATATAGACTAGGGAGAGGGACCTGGTGGTCCACTCTTGAAACAATTAACCACTGAAAACTCTATGAATAGCAGAAAAGCACTGTCAAATATAGTGCCCCATAATGAGCCCCCTAGGCTGGAAGGCAATCACAAGATTACTAGAGAAGAGTTGTTACCTCAAAGTAGAGTGGACCTTAATGTCAGGAATGGAGTGAAGCCCCAGGAATCTCCTTTGGTTGATATGTCACAACTCAAAATGAGAATATAATGACTGCAACAATGGGATCAATCATAAAAAGATCATATGTATGGCACAGTGTTTGGTAGTGTTTCATTCTGTTATAAAGTGGCTGTGAGTCAGATCTGACTCAATGGCATCTAACAACAACATTTCCCTAACCATAACTGTGTGAGGGTTACCTAAAAATCCTATTGAAGATCTTTGACATTAAATGAAGATGCAACAATATAACAAATACCCTGTCAAATATGAACAACTGAAAATTACTACCATTAATTTGGAGCTCTTATTTGATACTTTGCAGAGAAATATACCTATCTTCCCATCCCACTTTCATTTACTCACACACATAGTGGTTACTGATGATTTAAAGTTAGGTCAGCCTGAATTCAATTCCATATTCTTCCATTTTGAATGTGCTATTAAAAATTTCTGAAATACAGTGCTTCTGTTTTTTTTTCCCTTTCATCAGTAAAATCATGATTGTAATTTACCTCAAATATACAGTTGTAGAGAATAAATTAATAATCTATGATAGTGCTCTATTACAGTTTAAAGGATGACAAGTTTTTTTTACTTAATGTTACAGGTTTTATTACTTAATGTTACTTAATACCATTATCATTCTTATTTATAATTATTTTACAGTTGCAAAATATTTAGTATAATACACATATTTAATTCCTAGTAGAAGTCATATTCTTCTCAGTTAATAACTTATGTTCTCCTTGTGATATGACAGGAAATAAAAAGTAAGTTCTGAGTTTGTTAAGGAGGAATTTCCAAACTGAATGGAGCCAAGCAACATTGTCACAATCTTCATGGTCATTGTGAAAGCTGACATTTGACATAGATCAAAGGGCCAGTAAAGTCTCTGTGTCTTGCATACTTCCTTTTTACCTCTATCATTTTTTTGTGGTGGTTACACGATTATGTAAAGTGAGTAGACTTGTTACTGTTACCTTCTTTTAATATAGAACTGTGACTCAGGACTGACTTGAATTAATGCCTACCAACTACTTTATAGCAAACTTAGGTTTCAAAGATAGTATTTGGACCTCAAAGGACTCTGCACTTTTAACATAAGGCTCAAATCCAAGAATATAATAGATGTAAATGTAAAATAGAATTAGGCAACGTTTTTGAAGTTATTGAGCAGTTGCTGTTCTAGACCAGAAAATGAAATAGCATTATATTAAAACACTGGTGTTAGAGAAATATAATGATACTACACTGTTAAGTATTATATAATTGGCCTATTTTGACCTGCTATTTGTGGACTATAGGGATGGAACCTCAGGTAAAATTTGCTGTAAACAAAATTTTCAGCAACCCTAAGAAGCATTTTACAAACTGGCTCTTCAAATTCAGTAAATTAAACTGGTATAATGACCTTCCTGGTTCTGTGTTCCTAAATCCATCCAATTAAGCCCTAACTGCAGACACAGACAGCCCTGGCCCAAGCTATAGAGTCAATACTATTTCTTGTACAAAGAAATAAAAAACAAAACAAAGCAGCAGATTCAGCAATACAACAGTTTAGAGAAATTACATATCTTTATTCCTGTTTGGCTGAGAAATTATTACTGTAGTAAAATTTTAAATGTTCCTATTTTTACTAATTCATTCAAATTAATATTAGTAACCAACCTATTCTATGATAATTTTTCTTCTAATTTCTAATGCCAATTAATAAATTCTAAGATTTTCTTCTTGGTATAATTCCATAGATCCTTTCCCTGAGATCAGGTTCCCAAAATTACCTTCAATAATTTTGATATAAATTTTAATACTGTAGCTAACTTTCCTTTTATTGCAATCTCAACCTACCAATCTGCTGGCATACCGGTATTTGTCACTGATTATCATGTCTTATATTTTAGTGGTTTGTCTACCTGAACTATTAGATCATCTTCCACTGCGGTTATATCATATTGTGCTGTATTTTTGAATACCATTGTATTCTTTTTTCATTTACTTCAAGTGTCAATTTGGAAGAGCTGCCTGATGTGGCCAAATAGAAGCTTGATCAAGCTAGTAGTGCATGGATCTGGTTTTGTAACTACAACAGAAGTGGATCAGCACAGGGTATGGGTACCCTGGAGTCAGGTCTCAAGGACAGCCCAGGTCATACAAGATGGACCTGCCACATGCAGGCTTACCTCAGAGTGGAAAGAACTATTAGCTGTGGTAAATGAGGAAATTAGATATTTTTAAAAACTTTAACAGGTTTGAGTATGACCAAATGGGTCAGCCATTGAACACCCTATGAGAGTCGCTATGAGTCGGATACCGACTCAAGGGCACCTAACAACAACAAATGGGTGGTTAGTTTTGAGAGTTATCTATAGCCTTAAGTGATTGTATAATTCAAACAGAAAAAAATAAACATAAGAGTTCTCTCTCAACTAGAAATATTTAAAACACACAGGAATTTGCTGGGAATGCATTAGAATGCATGCCTTCCTTCACTGCATTTGGGAAAATCTCTCAGATGCTTTTCACCAGTCCGGTCCTCCAATCCTCCAATTCGTAGGAGCCTCATAGCAGCCTTACATTGACCGGTAAGTACTGCAGCCATAAGCCCAAACAGACTGGAACATGTGTACTCCTTCTCTTTCCATCTATTTGTCCAATATAATTATTTTTATTTATCTGTATATATAAACTCTAACTGGAGAACAGAGAACTCAATGCTACCCAAACCTGAAAATGCCAGATACTGCCCCTAGTGCATAAATACAATTCACTTTACACTGAGAAGAAAACACACAAAATACTAACAATAAAAAGGACTATGCTATACTATTTAGTATTTTTTCAAATCATTCTATTCTTACTTAAGTATAGTTTCTTATTCAAATTATTTCTAGCAAGATAAATGTACTTTTAAAGGTTGGAAGCCTTGAATGTAGATATTTAATAGGACAGTGTGTGTAACAAAACATTAAAAATAAAAGTCAAAAAATAACAAATTAAGTAAGAGATGGCTGAATAGGTGATGAATATCATGGTAAGAGAAATGAAATAAGCTATGTTCTATGGGTCAAATGCGCTGGGATTTAGCTCAGTTGGTAGAGTGCTGCGCTGCAGTCTCTGAGGTCCTGAATTCAATTCCCAGCACCGCAAAAATGGGAAAAGGACCTGGCAATCCACTCTCAAGGCAATCCCTCCCGAAATAGTCAGCCATTGAAAACCCTATGAGGGTCGCTATGAGTCGGATACCGACTTGATGGCACCTAACAACAACAACAACAACAACAACAACCAGTCAAATGTTACCTGCTGTGATTCTCTTGGCAGTAGATTCACCGGCTAACCATCCAGTCTTTTCCATTTGGTGTGGAAAAATGCCAGCTGAGGGCTACCTAGCTTTTCCCGTAAAATATCACAGAGAAATGCTGCATTTCCATTAGGAAATGGGTGCATGGGAACAGAAATAACCTGGGAAATTCTTACTAAAAGATTCCCTCTCAATCAACTATCGCCTTTTTTTTTTTTTCCTTTTTGGCAGTACTTGAGGTTGAACCCAGGACCTTACATATACTTTTCAAGTGCTCTACCACTGGGCTGTACCACCAGCCATTTATTTATTTATTTATTTATTTATTTATTTATTTATTTATTTATTGACACGGTCTCATTAAGTTATGCAGGCTTCCTCTTGCTTGGAACTTGCAATCCTCCTGCCTCAGACTGTTGAGTTACTGGGATTAGAAGTGTGCACTACCACATCTGGCTACCACTTTCATTTTTATTGCCTTCTGAAGCCTGGGTTCTCCAAAGAATTTCAGCTAACTTTTCAACAGAAGGTGTGTATATTTCATATATTGGAATCAATCTTCTCAACTATTTGGAAGGGATTGCTTCAGAGACATAAGAAAAATTCTGAGCAATATACATATTGAAACTGAGCATAACTTATTGTCCCTATGTGACCTTCAATATTTTTTCCACATCTACCCTCTACTATGGTAAAAATGCAAGCCAATCTAATCAATTAACCCTCACATGCATATTTAACATTTTACGAGTACTTCCCTCAGATTATATGTCCCCAATACTATGCTTAAAAATTCTTCTAATCTTCATGATCTAAGTATTTCCTACATCTTTTGGCTCCACTAATATCCGCTTTTGTCTGTGTGTGCCATAAGTACTCTTACCTTCTATAAAAATGACTTGGTCTTCCGCTCAATATACCACCGGGCCAGCAAAATTACTGCAACTACTGGCATTAAATCAACCCCTTTTTTCTTCCCCATTTGATGACTATCCTTTATTCAGATTCATGGACTGTAGTTATAGTGAACTCTAAAACTTCCTTTACTGTCATGCCTAATTTCTCAACTAATTTTTCCCCTGTATTGGAGAGGGAAGTAAGTCCATACTTATAATCTTCTTGATGACAATTCCTACAATCAGCAGAGAAATGGTTTAATGTTCAGGTGGCAAAAACACCCAACAACATAATTCTAAAGACCTATTCAGTCCCAAGGCTATACTACACATTCCATTTTGGCAGCTTACTCCATAGACATACATTGGAACTCAGATGTACTGGGACCCATCCAATTTTTCTCTCTTAATCTCTAAAGTCAAAAATAGATATATTTCCCCAGTTGACTTTTCAAACCATATTGCAGCTGAATGCTGCTTGAGGAAATTATAATAGCTTATCAACTAGTGACAATATAAAATCATATTCTCTAGCCTAACTTGGCCATCACTAGTCATGGGCAATGTAATATTTTCTGAGATTTTGGCCAGTTTCTTCTTTCACTCTCCAAAATATTTATTCCCAACCTTCTTAATTTCTAAATTTCTCTATCTAACTGCTTTGCTTCTGTTTTTTAGCATGGCCTGGCATACAACTTTAAGAAAAACATTGCTATTTTCAGGAGTAAAAATCACCCAATTTTCCAAAGCTTGAAGTCTTAGGAAAGAGATCCCAGCAGAACTCAGGGAAGAGTTACCTAGGAAGTGGTAGCCCATGCAGGTGCATTGGAACTTTTTGGAAGACAGAGAGATAACAAAAAGTTATATGTGACTGGAATATAGCTTATATAGTATCATCTGGCAGGAGAGTAGGGTAGAAGAGCAGACTAGAAGCACAGAAAGAAAACTGTAACTTGATGCTTTCACCATACACACCTTCTATTATCTTTTTGAAATTCCAGCTACTTATAAAAGTAAATTTATAGAAATCTAAAGAATACTGAATGAATAATAGCATGGACATTTCTGCAATAGGGAAGAGTGAGGGATGTCAGAACAGCAATGATCAGTTTTAAAACAGACATAGGAAAAAGGGTGGTAATTCATCAGCTGCATTATATGAAGCCATCTCACCATAGTTATTCATTTAAAAGGTCAGTTTGCAAATTTACTTTGCAAATGGAACAAATTAGTAAAATGATAGGCTGAGAGGAGATCACACAGTGAATGTGAGCATAGGGTTCCTGCCAGCAGGGCACTGATGAGACTTTGAATAGAATGGAATTAGGAAATGATTTAACTATTAAGTAGCAGCAGAGAAGGTAAACATATAATGTATGGTTTGAAACAAATTTTTATGAATAGCTTTTTAAACAAATGCTTAATTCTTTCTCCTTTGTTAATGTTCTAGTTCTCAGACTTGTACTGCTATTTAGTAATGCTTTTTAATAAGGCTTCTTAAAACATCTTTTAAATTATATTCCATTTGAAAGGGAAATTGTTGGTTACATAAAAGAATTAGGAAACACTGGATCAAAAACATGTGTTTAAGAAAAATCATTTTGTTCCTTTTCTATTTTCAAAGTATATTACTTCCTGTTCAGCAAATAAGAAAACAGAAAAGCAAAAATTAAGTAGGTTATTGTAATATTCAATGTCTAAAAATATTACTTTGAAAAATAAGATTTAAAAAATGTTTGATCAACTGATGAAGTATAGAATTCTGGGTAATATGGTATGTATCTGAAAGGAAGAGTAATCATGCCATATCTCTGTGACAGAGTATCTTAGAAACTAATTGTTGTTAGGTGCCGTCAAGTCTGGCCCAACTCGTAGGGATCCTATTTACAATAGAACAAAACACTCGCTGACACTATGCCATGCCTGGCACTATGTCAGTGCTTCTCTGCTATTCATATAGTTTTTGATGGCTGATGATTTTGAGGGTGGGCTGCAGGGTCCTTCGAGGCCTACAGCAGCCAGTGTTCCCAGGAGGTCTCCTATAGAAGCACTAACCAGGCCTTAACCTACTTAGGTTCTCAGATTTGACAAGATTGGCCACCAGGATGGTTTGGCTATAGACTTCAGAAACTGATAAAAGTGTCTTTGGTAAATTAACCTTTAACTAAAACATCAACTATATTTGCAATAGTGTGTCTTCTCCCACTTATTCTACCAGTGATTTAAAAATATATACAATGTTTAGGAAGACTTTTAATAAACTAGTGCTGTAGTTTTTAGATTTTTAGAGCCTTTTAGTTTTTAGCTTTATTTAGTAGATTCTTGATACTTTGTCTCTCCAGCAACCATTCATCTTTCTTTTGATAAGTGCACTTCAGTTTTCCTTGAGTATTTAGACCTTAACATTCAGTCCACGAGATCTAAATGACATAGTTTGCAGAGATGATCACAAAATCTAGAGCTGAAAAATTAGAGGATATCATCCTTTTAGTGGTAGAAATTGGATACAAAATGAGTAGGATTTACCATTATGTGATTCAGAATCAATATTCAATATTCAATTTATGGACTGACAGTAGTAACAGTAGGAACAATCCATGTTTGAAAATAAAAGCCAAATACTTGTATATTCTTGAAGCTAATCCAGACACTTTCAACATTTTTGGAGGGCTACAAAATCAGATGATGATCAGAATCTCCATGTGAGTCTTAGCCACATCTGCGTTGCAGCCCTCTAAAACTTTTGACAGACTGTGAATTAGATTTAGAATCTATGTTACTTCCTTGTATAGTCCATTTTGAGTTGAATTACTGTCCCTTCCAGAATAAAATGACTGAACCAATATAGATGGTTCAGATATATTATGGCCCTTTAACCCTTATACTCTTAAAAAAGAGCAAGACCACTTTCCCTTACTTTTTTCACTCATGACATTTTTTATTTGTCTTGATTATATAAGAGAACGTTTTTGGTAACAACACCTTCTTTTTATAGTGTTTTCTTTATGAAGATGAATAATATCATTATGTACAATATATTATCTCAACTAAAGCATCACTGATTCTATGACTGATCAGTTGGTGCAATTAATCTGGGCTTATTCTAGTGTGAGTTTTTATCTCCTCCTCCCTCACCAAGCCTATATACTTCATTTACTTACCAACATGGATCAAAATGTAATAGAAATTTTCAAGTGCAATTATACCAGATGCATGTCAAATTACACTGTGGAATTTATCAAATTATTCTTAAGATTACAACAAATGAAGCATAAAAAAACCTTATCTTTTCTCATGCTTAAGTTGTGAAATATGATTAGTGAATGATGCCTAATATAGAACTAACTACTGAATCAAACCTCAGTTGATATTCTTACTAAGTGTTAAGACATTAAGTAAAGCCTGGCATGGTGGCATACATCTGTAATCCCAGCAACTCAGGAAGTGGAGGCAAGGGGATCTTAAGTTTGAGGCCAGAGGCAGCCTGCATAACTTACTGAGACTCTGTCATAAAATAAAAATAAAAAATGGGCTGGAAGTGCAGCCCAGTTTTAGAGTGCTTGCAAAGTATGCCCGCATCCCTCAGTTTAATCCCTAGTATCACAAAAACAAAACACAATAACAAAGATATTACATACAAAGGAATAAACAAAATTATTAGATCCAAAATAGATTTAACAATAGAATGCAATGTCACTGACCTAAACAAAGCAAATAGATGGTCTGACCCTAATCAGTTGTGTAAAATGGATCTATGTGAACAATTTCTTAGTCTACTTTTAAATCTCTTTGATAGCCTAGAAGAAATGGAAATTGATCTCTCCTTTTCCTAAAGATTGGTCTTTAGACAAGGCTTGAAATATATCTTACAAGATATAAAGTGGTGAAAAGAAATCTTTTTTAAAAAAGACTACTCAGCCTGCACTTCATCTTTCTTCAAGCAGTTAGAGCAGGAAATCATGCTGCATTTCCATTAAAACATACATGATAGACAATAAACTTCCTGCTAAGTCCTTAAATTAACAATTGAATTTTTGGAAGCATACCATATCGTTGTCATTCTCCTATAAAGATCTACATACTTTTCTCCTTCAACTTTGCTAACAGCATCATTATGCCATCATTAGGGACAGAATTAGATTATAACACTAATTAATATTAATATAAATCTTATTAAATATGATGTACCCTTATTCAATTAAATTAATGATGCAATCAACTTATTAGCGTGGTGTTCAGTGCTAGGTAGATTTAAAATTAATATTATTTACTGCTAATAGTTATTTCTTCAGGTTTTTTTTCTTTCATTTTTTTTTTTTGATATTCAAGTTCTTTATTGATTTAACTGTCACAGCAAACATTGGTGAGAATTTAATCTTTTCTCTAATTTCCAAATGCCTGCTAGTTTTAAAGGACAGTGAAAAAACAAAACCTGGTCATGGAATCACATAAGACTGCCACAGGGCTGCATGGTGCCCCACACCGTCCATCCATGACAGGGAATGGAAGGGAGGGTCAAGGGGACAGCACATCAAGGGAGACATGGGAGGACCAAGGAAAGGGCTGGCAGCCTCTGCCTTTCCCCTCAGTGTGGCTGCAACTGGCACCACCAGACAAGGAAGGGTTTTTTATCTAATATACTCATAAAGATGCTTAAAATGTGCATGTGAATATGTAAGTGCCCTCAGCAGGTGGAAAGAGATGGGCTCTTCTCTAGGTGGAGGAAAGTAACTGGCACAGCCACCTTGGGAGGTAGGCACGAGGCCAGGAGGAGGACAGCTCCCCAGCTGACCTCACCTCCCACTAGTGGTTCCTTCCTGCTCTCCTATAACAATCAGTTTTTTGAATAGGAAAATTGAAGTAATGCATACATGTATATATGCATATACATGATTTAGGAAAAATAGAATAGATAATGAAAAAAAGCCTAGAAGTCTAACTTTCTTAGATCTGAACCTGATTGTAACTTTGGACAAATTACTAGATCTTTCTTAATCTTTTCTTCCTCATCTTAAAATGGAAATAATATTATTAGTATTTAGCTTTAATATTATAATCCACACAAAGAATTTAGCAAAGTGCTTAACATTAGTAAGAATTAATAATAATAAAAATATCAATAATATATTTCAGTTTAATTAATGTCAAATATCTTGACAGATTGACTTTTTATCTAGCTTTTCTTAAGTTTTTTGTTAAATAGATCAGCAATCTTTAATCATTAATTTCTTTTCTTCTTTTCATTTTCTTCAACTCTATAATGAGTAAAAGAAGGTCTAATCTATACTTAAAAATAGAAATATAAGGACTATATTATCTTTTCTTTATATGTGCAAAGTTCTTTTGTGAAGAATAGTGACAACATGCTTTCTATAATCTCAGAAAGCAGTGCAAATATAGATTGCATTAAAAGACTACATGAGTGAAAGAAAATATTTAAGATAAAGACATGTATTACAAATAAAAATGCCCCACTGCAACACTCAGCTTTAGGTTAGTGTAACAAGAAAGACTCTAAACAAACAATCTATTGAACGTATCTCTCTTGGGAGAATATTTTATAGTATCCCTTAATAAATATAATACATGTAATATGTAATATATATAATATATAATGCACCAATATTGCTTTCATATTTTTCTACAAAATGGTAGCATTTTAATGATATGATCACTTAAAACTTTATTATATATTTTAAATTTTATATTTGCCACATAGTATTTTATTTGTATTTATGGGGTACCAGATCTGGATAGTTGTCATGTCCCTCACCCCAAACATTTATTAACTCTTTGTGTTGGGACTTTTAAAAATTTTCTCTCCTAGCTATTTTGAGATCTATAATTAATTATTGTCAATCATAGTTACTCTACTATGCTGTAGCACATTAGAAGTTATTCTTTCTATCCAACTGAACTCCTGTTCCATTTAACTCTCTCCTTTCCAGCTCCCTCTTCACCCTTCCCACTCTTTGATAGCCATGATTTTTTAGTTTTGACATTTGAGTTAGAACATGTAGTGTTTTTCTGTGCCTGACTCATTTCACTTAACATAATGACTTCCAGGCTTTCCAAGTTTCTGCAAATAACAGAACTTCATTCTTTTTTAAAACCAAATAATATTCCAGTGTGTACACATACCACATTTTCATTAGCTATTCCTTTTCAGTAGATATTTCCAATGATTTCCTATCTTGACCATTGTGAATAGGGCTACAATAAAGATAAGAATGTAGCTATTTCTTTGACATGGAAATTTCCTTTCCTTTGGAAATATATCCAATAGTAAAATTGCTGGGTCATATGATGTCTGTACTTCTAGATTTTGGGGGAATGTCCATATTATTTTACACAATGCCTCTACTGATTTACATTATTAATAATAGTGTATGAAAATTCCTGCTTTCCAAACATCCTTGCCAGCATTTGTTATTTTTATTTAGTTTTCTGATAATAGTTATTCTAAGTAGGATAAGATGTTATCTTATTGTGGGTTTGATTTCCATTCTCATAATGATTAGTGATATTGAGCATTTCTTTTATATACTATACTTGGTCATTTGTAGATGTTTTGTGAAATACCCGTTCAGATTGTTTGCCTATTATTGTTATGTAACAGTACTTGGGGGTTGAAAGTACTCTATCATTGAACAGTCCCTTCAGCCCCCTTTGTTTTCATTTTTATCTTGAGACAAAGGGTTCACTAAGTTCTGCAGGCTGCCTCTGACCTGCAAATTGTGGCCTGCCTGCTTGACTTCTAAGGCACTGAGATTACAAGACTGTGCCCTGGCACCCATAAACTTGCCTATTTTTATTCAAATTATTATTATTGCAGTGGATATTGTTATTATTTTCTTGTAGGCATGTTTGAGCTTCATATATATATATATATATATATATATATATATATATATATGTGATGTAAATCACATGTTGGATGACTAGTTAGAAAATATGTTCTGCCATGCCGTGGGTTGTGTGTAAACTCTGGTGATTGTTTACTATTTCAGTGTAGAAGCTTTTTAGTTTTACCTAGACCCATTGGTCAATTTTTGCTTTTGTTACCTGTGCTTTTGGCTCTTTTTTTTTTTTTTTTTTTTTTTAGGAAAAGCTATTTCCAGACCTACAACAATGTCCTGATGCATTTCCCCTATATTTTTTCTAGTAATTTCAGATTTTCATATCTTTTAAGTTTTTGATCCATTTGGACTTGATTTCATATATGATGAGAAACATAAATCAGTTACAATCCTTTGCATGTAGGTATTCCCTCATACTTGCACAAAATAGGTTTAGGTCATGAAACATGTAACTATTTGTTCAGTATAAGCTGTATCTCACTATTTGAATTCACCTATGAATATATTCTTACTATTATTATTATTATTATTATTATTATTATTATTATTATTATTATTATTTTGAGACAAGGTCTCACTATGTAGCTTAGGCTGGCTTCAAACTGATGATATCCCTAACTCAGATTCCTGAGTGCTGAGATTACAAGAGTGTACAATCATACTTGGCTAGTTTTAATATTAGCTTTAATCCTATATACTTTACATACCATAAAATCTAACCATTTTGATACATGCATGTTGGGAAAGCAGTCATGCACAGCCTTCTTTTCCTTGCACAGTTGCATAAGATGTGCTTAGATACAACACTTGCTTACAATAAAAGAATAAGCCCAGGCAACCTGAGCTGGACCTATTTCCTTTTTTGGCAGTACCTTTCAGTTCCAGTTTTGATATATACTACTTCATTCCACTGCAGTGAATACATCATATAAGACACCTGGACAAACACACTGGTATATCTGTTCCTGGTAGAAGGAACTGTGGTTCCTCACTACTCACTACTGAACACTCTTCACTACTGAACTCTCTTCTCTTTATGAAGCACGGCTCCTGCCAGTGCTCATGTGTGTTGTGTCTTTCTTGTAATTATATCACCTGCAAATTGTGCAATAGGTTGTCATCCTGAGATTGCTGTACGTGGTGGTAGGCATTGTTAAGATCTTTGCTGTCCTCCATACAGTGGGATTACTTCTCTAGAAGGACTAACAGGTGTTCTGACAATTCACAATGTGGTGCAATTATCATGAGTATTCAATTCCCGGATATTTTCATGAAGTGTTAAAGAAAACTCATGACCTATAGTCTCTCCCGATTTCTTCTCCCATCCTCTACCTTCAGTGCCTGGCAACCACTAACTACTTACTGCATCTATATATTTGCCTATAAGTTTCATATAATTTGAATAATGCAATATAAATTTTTTATAACTTGCTTCTTTTGCTTATATTAAGGTTCATACATGTTTTAGCATATATTAAAACTTCATTTTCGTATGCATCAAGAATGTTCTATTGAATGTATATATCATACTTGGCTCATCTATTCATCAGTTTGCAGACATTTGAATTGCTTCCACTTTTGGGCAACAAAGAATAATGCTGGAATGAATATTTATGTACAAGAGTTTAATTGTGGTACTAGGGGGTTGAACCTAGGGCCTCGTGCATACTTTGGAAGTGCTCTATCATTAAGCTGGATCCCCAGCAATTTAACTTTATTTTTATTATTGTAAGTCAGGGTCTTGATAAATTGTGCAGGCTGCCTCTGGCCTTGAACTTTGATCTTCTTGCCGCCACCTCCTGAGTTACTGGGATTGCAGGTGTGCGACACTATGCCTGGCTGTGTACAAATTTTGTGGAAATATATTTTCATTTTTCATGGGTATAGATGTAGGAAATGTTGGGTTATGTAATACTCTGTTTCCACAATGGCTAATTTACAAATCCACAGTCAAAATACAGTAGCTCCAATTTCTCAGTCCTCACCAGAACTGATCATCTCTTTCTAATTATAGCAATTCTAGTTTGTATGAGCTTGCAGTCATAGCACTGTGGTGCCTGATCCCATCAGATCTCAGAAAGTAAGCAGGGTCAGGCCTGGTTAGCATTTGAATGGGGGACCTCCTGAGAACACCAGGTGCTATAGGCTTGGAAGAAGGACCCGGCAACCCACTCCCAAAAAACAATCTGCCATTGAAAACCTTATGAATAGCAGAGAAGCAGGAATAATACTGTTTCGCCTGTTGTACGTAGGGTCACTATGAGTCAGATACTCACTTGACAGCAACTAAAAACTAGCTTGTACAAAGTAGGATTTTCTTGTGGTTTCCATTTTCATAAAAGAAGACTAATATTAGTGAGCAAGTTTTCATGTGCTTATTGGCCATTTGTATAGCCTCTTTACAGTAAAGACTACTCAGATCTTTTGAGTTTGATTTTTATTATTATTTTAAGAGTTCGTTATTAGATGCTTTATTTGTAAGCATTTTCTCTCAATTTTTGGATGCCTTTAAGCCCTTGGCAATATGCATCTAACAGACCTATAACATAATTTAATGAAATGATACTCAAGGCATCTTTATTTAGTAAGGAATTCATAGACTGGGGTAAATTCTATGGTACACATAATGGTAAATTTTATGTCTACTTGACTATGGAAATTTGGCCAAACACTATTCTTGTTGTATTTGTGAGAGTGTTTCTAGATCAGATTAACATTTGAATCTATAGACTGAGTAAAGCAAGTTGTCCTCTCTAATGTGTGTGAACTTTATTCAATTAGTTGAATACCTGAACAAAAATGTTGAACCATAAAGAACTTTGTCCATATGATTGTGTAAGGTAAAATGTCAGCCTTTCCTTGCCATAGGACTAAAACTTATGCCACCAGTTCTTCTGGGGCTTTAGCTTACTGACTGTAGGTCTTAGGACTTCTCAGGATCCATAATCATGTGGGCCAATTTCTTCTTATCAATCTCTCTATATATGCATCTACTCTACCTATTTCTTGTTGGTTCTTTTTCTATTGAGAACAAAGACTATTATGCATTTTGGTACCAAGAGTGGAATTATAGAGAAATAGAATATTAAGGGTGAGATTTTTGAATTTGTTCTGGAATTTCTGCAGTTGGGTTTCTAATCTGACTAGGTTTAAAGATTCTAATGATTATTTCCAGTAAGAAAGATAGTATTTATATTCCTTGGCAATAGAGATAAACAAAATATTGCCACTAGATACTCCTAATCAATCAACTTCCTATACAGAATTGAGTGACGGTATGTGATATTTTTGGACACTTTCTATAAACAAAAGAAGAGATTGAATGGATATTCCTAATGTCACTGGACAAAAGAGAGAAAAAGATGAACTAAAGGATTCAAATTCATACATCAAGTGCTGCATAAGTTATCTGGACGTCACTATATAGTTCCTGAAGGACACTGATCTCATATATGCAGAGCTGAGGCTAGAATCTAGAATCTCATCTTGCAACTGGCTGAAACGTAATGCAAGATGAACTCCCACCTTGATAGTGTATCTACTGTTAGAACAAGGGCATTGACTGAGAAGAAATGACATACTGAAGGTTGTAATGAGGAGGTGTGTGGGCATCCTTATGCTAGGGACATTGAGCACCTAAATTCTAGTGAATCATCTCTGCTTATAGAAATAGTCTCCTCACCCTCACTAGGAAACTCTTCATCTTTAGGGGAGTGACCTTTCCACCTCTATGTTAGGAGATTAACTCTATATTGTCTGGGGAAACTTTAATGACTTCACTTGATGTGATACAAGACAGCTCTGAGTCACCTCCAGTAACCCTCCTTCTAGACTTATGGAGAGTCTAATTCCAGGCTCCTAAAAGTTGGGAACAAAGTAAGACCAATGAGCAGTGTGCTACATTCCAAAGTATCTATTTGAGTTTTCTAATTTGTACAGGTAAAAATCCAGAGAATATGCTTAGGAATGGATACCAAGAATATGGGACAATGGTGGAAGGAACATAAAGTTGGATCAGGACAAATTTATTAATAAAGGCTCTCTAAGTGGACTCTGCATTTTATATTGCAGCTCAGATAATTAGAAAGATCTCTAACAGTTTGTTTGGTAAGCATGGACCAATAAATTGTGCACAACAAGCAAGATGGAAATGCTGGACTTGTCTTTGTTTAACAGAGAGCAGGAGATTCCAAAATTTAGGGGTTTATGATTTTGGAGTGAAATTGTCATTTAAGACATACTCAACCATACTGGGGCTGGGATTTGGCTCAGTTGGTAGAGCGCTGTGCTGCAGTCTCTGAGGTCCCGAGTTCAATTCCCAGCACCGCAAAAAATGGGAGAAGGGCCTGGCAATCCACTCCCAAGGCAATCCCGAAACAGTCAGCCATTGAGAACCCTATGAGGGTCGCTATGAGTTGGATACTGACTCGACGGCACCTAACAACAACAACAACCATACTGGGACGATTGAGAAAACATTTCTTTCACCACTATTCTGGGAAAAAAATTGTGAGGGCAGCCATGATATCCTTGAAGAACTCTGTGGTTACTTCTCTTTGAAGGCCAGATTATACTGTGGGAACTGCAGTCACTGAATTAGGAAACCTAACTTCAGCGTAAGCAATTGGATCCCAGAGTGGCAAGACAAGACAAAAGTGGTCACTGTAATGGACAACATATTTGAGGGAACAATCAGAATAATCTGATTTATTCAGATGATGTTTGATAGTCTAATAAAATCTTACTTGGCCTGTTGTTTTTGTTGTTAGGTTCTTTTGAGTTATGTCTGACTCATAGCAACCCTCATGGGGTTTTCAATGGTTGATTGTTTCAGGATTGCCTTGGGAGTGGATTGTCACATCCTCCTCCAATTTTTGTGGTGCTGGGAATTGAATCTTGCACCGCAGAGACTGCAGAGTGGCACTTTACCAACTGAGCTAAATCCTAGTCCCCTTACTTAGCCTTTATAATAAGAAATGCTCTAGAGCTAAGTGAATAAATTTCTGATCTTAATCATAAAACCAGAATGACATGACCTCTCAATCAGTTCCAAGACTTAAGTCTGCTCATATGCTTAGAAGCCCTTGAATGAAGGAAAATCCAGATCCCCTCACTGAAGAATCCTGTATATCACCAAAAACGTATACTATTAATCTTTTCCCTGTCTTCCTCAATAGGAATGATAGCATTTTAGCAATATGATTACATTGAGGAAATAATCAGATCATTCAGGGACTATTGGATACTGAGTAAAAAATAACATTGATTTTAGAAGATCCAAAATGTCTCTGTGGCACTCAAGTCAGAGTAAGGGCTGCAGATGTTGGCTTGTCTGTCTCATAGTGGGTTCCTGAATGAAACTAGTCATTATTTCACCAGAATTAGAATAGACACACTTAACAGCTGACATAATCTTATCTTCCTATTATTTCCCCAACCTGAAGAATGAAAGCATTTTTAGTGGGAAAAGCCAAGTAGAAGTCATTAGAATTGCTTCTGTGTTGGAAAATAATAACTTCAAAGCAATATTATATCATTGGAGGGATTAAAGAGATTGATGTCATTTTTAAGGACTTTAAAGATTCAGGAGTGCTGATTCCCATCACATACCACTCAGGTCTTCTATGTGGCCTATCAGAAGACAAATAGATCATGGAGAATGGCAGTTAATTACCATAAGCTTAACCAGATAATGACTCCATTTGCAGCAGCTACACCAAACGTGGTTGCATTGTTTAAGCAGATTAATACATCTTCCTTGTACCTGGAATGCAGGTATTGATCTAGAAAAATGCCTTTTTATCCAACACTCTCCATGCCAAAGTAGTTTTCTTTCAGCTACCAAGATCACTTATTGGTAAGGCATTTGTGTGTCAGAGCACAGGAAATGAGTCCAACAGAAATTCAGGGGCCTTCTATCTTAGTGAAATTTCCAGAAGTCCATTGGTATGGACATGTTGAGATACTCTTTGTAATGTGAAGTCTAAGTTGAACCATCTGGCTCCTCATACAACAACAAGTTGCAATACCTAGTGAGCGTCTTTATATTTTGTGGGCAATATATTTCTCTCCCAGTCTTCATGGTTGGGCTTGCAGGGAGTACCCTACAATCAGTTGTCAGAGAAAGAAAAGACTAGTGCCTTGTTTATAAAGAGCTGTGTGAAATATGCAGGAAACCCCTCAAATTAGACAGTGACAAAACTGTAGTCCATTTCTGGGATATCCATAAAATATAGTGGTGAAAGGAAACACTCCTAATGACCAGAATTCCTACTAGTACACTTGATTGTCCATTTTTATTAGGAAAAGTGACAAAATATATGATTATCTATTGAAAATGGTTTGCTTGGATAGTCAGGGGCTTGGAAGGAATATATTAGAAGCTTGATGGCAAAGAAGTCTGGGGAGTGGGTACATGGATATGAGACTTCTCCACATGGGTGAAAAATATGAAGGCGTTTGATTCTCATGAAATAATTACTAAAGAGGGACCTCAGCAGAGTAATAATCAAATGGATAGGAGGACAAATTCTCTGGATACCTGTCAGCCTCTTTCCCAAGCCACCTCACCATCTCCCAATTGGTTCATGCAAAATGTGGTCATTGTAGGCAGGGATGAAATTTCTACATTGGCTAAACAACATGAACTTCCAATCCCCATGGCTAACCCAACTAAATCTATTGCTGAATCCCCAAACTGCCAGCAGCCATGACAAACATTGAATCCTTTCTTGTGTGTCCAGCATGTTACCTGGTAGCAGGTTGATTATATTGGATTCATTTCATTATGGAATAACTGTATTTTGTTCTTACCAAAAGAGACAGTCTGGTTCTGTATTTGCCTCCCCTCCATGCAGTTTTGCTAAATAAACAATCCATGGACTTATAAAATGTCCTACCTACCATCATGGTATTACACACAGCATTGATTTGATCAGGGAAATAAATCCACAGCTAGAGAAATATGACAATAGAAACATGGTAATAGAAGTCACTGGTCTTATTATGTCTCATAACATTCTCAAGCACCTCGCTTGATGAAATGCTGGAATGGCCTGTTGAAGAGTCACTTACAGTGCCAGCCAGATGTCAATACCTTTTACTGCTGTTTCAAGGTTTTCTACAAGGCCATAACTGGTCCAAATCAGTATTCAATGTATTGTTGTATTTCTCTGATAGTCAGAATTCACAGTTACATAAATTAAGGGATGGAAATGGCAGTAGCAATAGCACTAGCACTCACTAATGTCACCTAATGATCCACTAGTTTATTTGTTTTTGTTTCTTATTTCTACAACTTATATTCTATTTGGCCTAGAAGTCTTTATTCTAAAGTGAAGAATGCACCCAATAGGAGCCAAAACAATGATTCCAATGAACTAGAAGTTAAGAATGCCATTTAACTATTTTGGGCTTCTCATGCTTCTGGATCAACAAAGATAAAAGTTACTGATGATCATGACTACAAATGGGGAAATAGAAGTGGTACTTCACAATGAATGTAAAAAGGAAATTTTGTCTGGAATACAAAGGATCCATTGGGAGGACCTTGCCCTTTCTCTCCCCTCTCTCTATGATTATTACCATGCTCAGGGATTAAAGTGAGTGGAAAACTACAATTATCCAATCCAGTCAAGAGTACAAGTAGTCCAGACCCTTCAGGATTGAAGGTTTCTGTCATTCTACCAGATAGTAAGCATAACCAACTGGGGAACTTGCTGAACACATAAATAAACAAACAAACAAACAAACAAACAAATAAATAAAAAGTAGTATTGGAAGAATGTGTGTTAGTAGTTATTACCTGTCTGTAATGCATGATGAAACAATCTGCCAGAAATTAAGGAAAGAAAGTCTTATTTTGACTCACAGTTTGAGAGGATTTTAGTCCATAGTGGTCTGGAAGGCAGGACTGAGGAATTAAGTCTATGACTGAGGAGAGCTCTTCATATCATGGTGGACAAGGAGCAGTGAGTCAGACTGCAAGTCAGAGGCTGGGTCTCCAGTTGCCAGAACACAAGTGACCTACTTCCATCAGATAGGTCCCAAGCTCAAAGAGTCCACAATATAACTAGAAGTATAAATAGCTGGGGACCAAGCATTCAGATACAAGCCTGTGTTGTTATTGTTGTTGGTGCCATCAAGTTGGGTCTAACCCATAGCAACCCTATGTACAACAGAGTGAAACGCTTCCTGATTCTATGGCAGGTGCACAATTTTTTTTATCATTAAGCCCATTGTTGTAGACAATATGTCATTCCATGTAGTTGAGAGTCTTTCTTTTTAACGTTGACCTGCCACTCTCCCAAAAATGATGTCCTTCTCCAGAGATTGGTCCATCCTGATAACATTTCCAAAATATGTCAGATGCATCCTAGCAATCCTAGCTTCTAAGGGGCTCTCTGGTTGCCCTTCTTTTAGGACATATCAGCTGGGTAATTTTGCAGTCTGTGGTATATTCATCTCCAGCACAATAATTCAAAAGCATCAATTTTCCTGTCTCCATTATTCAACGTTGAGCTTTCACAACCTTATCACGTGACTGAAAATACCATGGAATGAGTCAGATGTACCTTTATCTTCAATGAGATGTGTACTTTTTAACACTTTGAAGAGGTCTTTTGCAACAGCTTTTCCACTGTAATGTGTCTTTTTATTTGCTTGACTATTGCAGTGGTGGATGTTGACTGTAAAACCAAGTAAAGCAAAATCTTGGACAAACTCAATCTTTTCTCTATCAGGAAACTGTGTACTGACCCAGTTGCAAGGATTTTTGTTTTGCTGGTATTGAGGTGCAATCCATACTAAAGGCTATGTTCTTAGATCTTCATCAGTAAATTCTTCAAATCCACTTCACTTTTAGTAAGCAGAGTTTTGTCATCTGCATAACACAGATTGTTAGTGAGTCTTTCTCCAATCCTGATGCTTCATTCTTCTTCAGAGTCCAGCTTCTCAGATTATTTGCTCATCATAGAGATGGAAAAGGAAAGGTGGAGGATACAGCACTGATGCACTCCTTTCTTGACTTTAAACCAGTGTTTCCTTATTCTCTTCAAACCACTGCCTCCTGGTCCATGCGCAGATTCCTCAGGAGTATAATTAAGTACTCTGGTATTCCCATTCTTCCCAATGTTTCCCATAATTTGTTGTTATCCATGCATTCAAATTTCTTCACATAGTCAATAAAGATAGATAACTTTCTGGTCTTCTCTGCTTTTGGCTAATATCCATTTGACACCAGCAATGATGTACCTGGTTCCACATACTCTTCTGAATCTGGCTTGATTTTCCACCAATTCCCTGTCTATATACTGTAGTCACTTTTGTATGACATTTTAGCAAAATCTTGCTTGTGTGTAATAATGATATCAGTAAATAATTTCCACATTGTGTTGAATCTCCTCTCTTTGGAGCAGGCACATATATGGATCTCTTTCAGTCAATTGGCCAGGTAGCTGTTTTCCAAATCTCTTGGCATAAATGAGTTAGCAACCCCAGTGCTGCATTTGTTTGTTGAAAATCTCTATTGCTATTCCACCAATCCTTGGACCCTTATGTTTTGTCAATTCCTTCAAGGCAGCTTCCACTTTATCCTTTGGGACAATTGGTTCCTCATCATATGCAACCTCTTGACATGTTTCATCATTCACCAATTCTTTATGGTATAATGACTCTCTGTATTCCTTCCATCTTCTTCAGTGTTTTCTGTGTTGTTTAATATTTTCCCTGTAAAATCCTTCACTATTGCCACTTGAGGCTTGAAATTTCTCTTCAATTCCTTAAGCTTCAGTAGAACATAGTGTGTTCTTTCCTTTTTGTTCTTTATCTCCCTCTCTTGGAACATCATTATGATATTTAATTTTGTCTTCTTGAGATGTGCTTTGAAATCTTCTGTTTAGTTCTTTAAGTTCCATATCATCCTTTAACTTTAGCTGCTTAATGTTCAAGGGCAAGTTTCTAAGTCTCTTTTGACATGTAATGTGAGGGTTTTCCTTTTTTTCCTATCTTTTTAGTAACATTTTGTTTTCCTCATGAATGATATCTTTGATATCTTGCCACAACTTGTTTGATGTTTGACCATTAGTGTCTAATGCATCAAATCTGTTCGTGACGTGGTCCATGAACTCAGGTGGGATGTACTCAAGGTCATGCCTTGGCTCTCATACACTTGTTCTAATTTTATTCAGTTTCAGTTTGAACCTGCTTATGAGCAGTTGAAGATCTGATCCACAATCAGCACCTGGTTTTGTTCTAACTTAAGATATTGAAGCTTTCCATCAAGTTTTTCCACAAATGTCATAAAATTTCTTCTTGTATGTTCCATCTAGTGACTTGCATGAAAACCTTCTGAGGGTAACTATGAGTCCAAAATGACTCATTGGCACCTAACAACAAGTTGTCTTTACCCTCATGTGTCTGCTTGCCATACTGTGGTGCCACAGCCATTTCTAACTATATTGTCTGACAAGGTCCGGATATGGGGAAGAGAGGTTCAAGGAACTCATCTTCCAAGAAATGGATGGGGATGAAGAAAAGGAAAATGTGCTTTTTGCTTTCTAGGAATAGGATTACTGCTTCTAATTATTATGATTATTTTACTAATACTCATAACTAATATTGTATTAAACTCTAATGAAACAAATGCTGAAAGAATGACATGACTGAGGGAATTTGTAAATGAGTTAGAAATAATGACCTCCAATTGTAAAAGTTATGTGGACAATATTTTAGTTAAAGCTGACCAGCAACTTCCACCCTGGAACTCAAACATTAAGTGATTTATGCTTCAGCTGCAACAGGCTGAGTTGTTAGCCCCTAATTGGATTGAAGTGGCCCAATTTATGATAGCTAAGGTTTACAAAAAAAGTATAGAGCAATTAAAAGAAGACAGAGGCCTGTTCCCTCAGTACAAAAGCCTCCTTGACAATTTTAACACAGAGAGGTGCTTATCTAAGGCAGACCTTGGTTCCCAGCTAGAGACAAAAAAAGTAAAGGCTGCTGTTCTGGTCAGCCTGACCCTCCACTGCTATTATGACTGCCAGATGTATGTAAAACTGCACGTATTCTTACTACTTGCTTGACCTAAAGCCTAAAAAAGACTGTACAAAAAACTGAGCTATCCGAACAATAAATGGAACAGATCCACATTGCCTCTGAGCTGTTGTGTTTCTGTTACCTACCGCCGCCGACTCCTCACCCGCCTTTGGGAAACCCAGGATCCTAGGCTGTAGCTGGCCTACAGCAGGTAGCGCCCAAACAGGGAACTGAAGGAAACCTGGATCCTTAGGCATCCACAAGCATCAGACTGCGGCACTGTGGGGGCTTGCATGTTGCTGTGATGCTGAAACTATGCCTATGGCATTACAGATACCAGCAGGGCCCCCCATGTTGGACAGGTACCAGATGAGCTTCTAGACCAAGACAGACTAGGGAGAAGGACATGGCTAACCTACTTCTAAAATAATTAGACATTGAAAACCCTATGAATAGCAGAGAAACACTGTTACACATAGCTCCAGAAAATGAGCCTCCCTGGCTGGAAGGCACTCAATACACAACTAGAGAAGAGTTGCCTCCTCAATATAGAGTCTACCTTAATGACAGGAAGGGAGTGAAGTCCCAGGGACCTTCATTTGTTGATGTGCCACAACTCAAAATAAGAAGGAACAGTTATAAACATCCATTCATAATTGAAAGGTGGAATGTATGTAGTGGAATGTATGAACCTAGGAAATTTCAAATCCTCAAAAGGAAAATGAAGTACATAAAAATTGACATTCCAGGCATCAGTGAGCTAAAATGGATTGGCCTGTTCCATTTTGAATCAGATTATTGTATGGTCTACTATGCCAGGAATGACAGACTAAAGAGAAATGAGTTTACATTTATCATCAAAAAGGACATTTCCAGATGTATTTTGAAGTACAATGCTTCAGTGATAGAAAAATATCCATATGCCTATAAGGAAGGCCAGCTAATATGACTATTATTCAAATTTATACACCCACCACTAAGATTATAAATGAAAACAGGCAAGATTTTTACCTGCTTCTGCAATCTAAAATAAGTCTAATATGCAATCAGGATGTACTCATAATTACAGGTGACTGTAATGCAAATGTTGGAAACAAAGAAAGCTCAGTGGTTAGAAAATATAGCCTTGGTGACCAAAATGATGCTAAAGATCACATTTACAATTTTGTCAGAACAATGAACCTGTGGCAGCCACTTTGTATTCAAGCCACAACACTCTACTCTTAGCTTCCAAAGGCTCATGTCCATCATATAAAATATATTTTGTCCAACTTCAGGAGTCCCATAGGTCAAAATAGTCCTAATATTGTCTAAAAGTCCAAAGTTTGAAATCTCTTCTGAGACTCAAAGCAATCTCTTAATTGTAAGCTCTTGTAGAAACCAAAAACAAGTTCCACATCTCCAAAATACAATGACACAATATAAATATTTTCATTTTAAAAGGGAAACATAAAGGTATAGTAAGGAATGAATATACTAAAGTAAGATAGAAACCCAGTAGAGTAAATAGTAAATCCTATATCTTGTTGTCTGGCATCCGGTGCATGTGATAGCATCATCTGGGGCTCTTGTTGTTGTTGTTAAGTGCCATTGAGTTGGTATCCAACTCATAGAGACCCTCATAGGGTTCTCAATGGCTGACTGTTTTGGGATTGCCTTGGGAGTGGATTGCCAGGTCCTTCTCCCATTTTTGCAGTGCTGGGAACTGAACTTGGGACCTCAGAGACTGCAGCACAGCACTCTAACAACTGAGCTAAATCCCAGCCCCTATCTGGGGCTCTAATAGTTTTATATAACCCATTCCCATGTCCTTGCTATTTGTGGCCACATGGCCTCTCTCTTATACTGGTTCCATTCATTGTCTGCAGCTCTCCTTGGCAGATGTTCATAGCCTCTTCAATACCATGGATTCTCCACTGCTGTCTATGCTTTACCTTCACTGCTTCTTGCCTCACCCCCTCTGAGGCTCCCTGCAGGTAATATTATCCCACTACACATTGCGTGGACTCACAGCCTTTTCTCAAACCTTGGTGCAAGTCTCCATGCCCCTGTAACTTTTGCATTCTATATGTTTGCAAAACTAGCACTACATGGATAGCATCATGTTCTCTTGCTGGTTTGAGATATTGCCAGACACCTTTGGATGTGATTACAATAGCCTCTGGAAAGTATCTTTGGCTAAACCTAGGAAAACACTTCCCTAGTGGACAGAATTCTTTGGAAACATTCCGTTTTCAAAGGAAAGGTTTTCAATGAGTTTGTAGTTTCACACCCTGAAGCCTACAATGGATGGGATCTCACTAATTCTTGATTCTCCTATTGTTTTAGTACATTTTTGGGGGCTTCGCTTTAATGGTAATAATTTCTTCAAGATCCACCATTTCTTTGTCTACTACATTAAGTGTGCTGCTTCTTTGGCAAGACTGTGTATTTTTCAAATCTTTCTGCTCTGCTTTTTGCTTCTTTTCCTCATTATAAACATGGGTGAAAATAGCCATAAATACCATGCCACAACATCAATGCTATGTTATCTTGAAATTTCCTGCACCAAATTACTTATGAATTCAACCTCAGGCAAATTTTCAGAACATAAGCCAAACAAATATAGACAAACTCCTTGTCAGAATATAACACAAAGACTATATTGAGAATAGGACTAGATGTCATTTATTTCCATTTGAAATCTTATGAGCCCTGTCTTGACTGTGTGCATTTCTATTGGCATTCTGTCTTCTGATCTCCCACCCAAATCACCCAGAAAAATCTGCTTACAGCATTGGAGGGCTTCTTTAGACTACATCACCAAATTCTTCCCACAAACCAGTTCCAAAGGACTAATAACCATATGGTCATAACTATCCCATTCCTCTAGTTACAGTTTTATGTGTTAGCTACTTTTCCATCACTGTGACAAAATATGTGATAGAAATAATTTAGAAGATGTATTTTAGTTCACAGTTTTAGTCTATAGCGATTCAGTCTATAGTGTAGGAGGCATAGAGGAGCAGGTAGCCTGAGTCTGTGGTAGAAGACAGCTCTTTTCATCACAACAGAAAAGAAGCAGGGAGTCAGGCTGCAGCCTGGGGATCAAGTATCACCTTCAATGGCCTGTCCCTCTGGATGTACTTCTAGCAGATAGGTCCTACCTCTTGAAAGTTCTATAGCCACCCAGAATAGTGCCACCAGCTCGGGACCAAGCATTTTAACATGCAACTGTGGGAGCTATTTTATATTAAAGCCATAACAGAAGATAATTATAAATACTAGCTATGACCACATGAACAGTTACAGGAGTGAAGACTATAAATATCTTGAGAATTTTTTAATTTTGTTATGACTATATACTGTGTTGGGAGAAGGAACCAGCAGCCCACTTCCCCCCCAAAAATAATCAGCCATTGATGACTCATGAATAGCAGAGAAGCATGAAAATAGTGTTTCACCTGTTGTCTGTAGGGTGGCTATAAGTTGAACATGGACTCAATGGCACCTAACAACAACATATACTGTGTGTGCATATGTATATCAAATATCTCTGATTTATATTGCATTGACTTAGAATTTTTCAACTTTATGGTAGCACAAAAGTCATATGCATTCAGTAGAAACTAAACTTAAACACTTTATATTTTCCTGGGCTAGAAATATGTGGTAAGATACTCTCTTAGGATGCTGGGCAGTGGTAGCCAGCCACAGGTGTCCTTCAGCCATACTACCATGAGGATAAGTTACCAATATTCTACAATGTACTGTCTTGCCATGCTATGATGTCCAGTATATTAGATGTATTAAATGCACTTTTGACCTATGATGTTTTTAACTTAATGGGATTACTGGGATATAACTCCAAGTTGAGGAATATATAGAATGTATTATGCAATGCATTACATAATTATGTAATACATAATGTATTATGTAATATATGTATATGCACAGTATTTTTGTTAGGTCCTGTCAAGAAAGGTCCAACTCCTGTAATCCCAGTGGCTGGGGAGGTGGAGGCAGGAGGATCGCAAGTTCAAGACCAGAGGCAGTCTGTGTAACTTAGTGAGACCCTGTCTCAAAAAGTAAAAAAAAAAAAAAAATAGTGGGCTGGGGATGCAGCTCAGTGGTACAGCATTTGAAGAGGATGCAAGCGTGAGACCCTGGTTTCAATCCTCAGTACAGCAAAAAAAAAAAAAAAAAAAAAAAAAAAAAAAAAAAAAAAAAAAAAAAAAAAAAAAAAAAAAAAAAAAGAAAGAAAGAAAAGAAAGAAAGAAAGAAAGAAAGGTCCTAGAGCTTCTCTGCTATTCTTAGGGTTTTCAATGGTGAGATATTTCAGGAGTGGAGTGCCAGGTCTTTCTCCCTAGCCTGAAGCACCTGATATTCCCAGGTGGTCTCCCATCCATGGACTAACCAGGCCATCCCTGCTTAGCTTCCACAATCAGGTGGGATCAGATCCCAGGGTACTGTGGCTGCAGACTGTATATGTATATAAGTATCTTAGATATATGTTTTCTCCCTTCTCTATCTTTTTTTTTTTCTTTTTTTTTTCCGTACTGGGGGTTGAACCCAGGCCCTTGTGCTTGCATGTTTTGCAAGTGCTGGACCACTGAGCTGCACCCCCAGCCCATTTTTCGCTTTTTGAGGCAGAATCTCATTAAATTATGCAGACTGCCTCTGGTCTTGAACTTGCGATCCTCCTGCTTCTGCCTACCGAGTTGCTGGGATTACAGGTGTGTGCCACCATGCCCAGCTCTCCTCTGTTACTCTTCACTCTGTGGGGAATGTGTGTGTATACATACATGATATTAATTTTATTTCCCTGGAGAACCCTAATACAGTACCTATAGTGGGGACTGTTAACTCCAACAGTCATATGTATTTCATTCTTTAAAATTTAGAAAGTTACTATTTTTATTTAGGCATATTGCATCCATTTATAAAAAAGTAACCTTTCCATCCTCCTGCAGCACTAGTTGACTAATTTCCTGCCACTGATTTACAAATAAAGACGTTGTAGAAGATTCTGAAGGATGCTTGAGGTGGCTGGAGCTCTAACAGCCATTATATACATCAGAATCCATGCTGTTGGGTTTGCAGAGAGATGATGTTTTCATGGAGATACCAAGCCACTCTAAGCAGCATATTTGTGTATTTCTTTCACTTAAAACTGGCACTCTAATTATATTGAAGTCATTATTTTTCTTTTCTTGGGGGGGTCTATTTTACTTTTAATATTTAGCATTTGAGAAAACTCATGCCAGACTCTTTGCTATTATTTTTAATAAATTTTTGACTAGTGAAAGTTTAAGTAGCAAAAGGACAGGTTTCACTGATTTTACTCAAGTACAAGGACTTTTTATATACTTCATTTAGTCCTTGATGGGTAGCAGAACACTGTATTTAGTTTTGTATTGATCCTTCTGTGCCTGAAGTGAGGTCTAGTCTATTAAGAAATAAAGAGAGGTGGGGAGGGGAATAGAATGAGAGAAAGAGAAAGCTTTTATCAGGTGAATTAAGATAAAATGAGGCCCAATTTTCTTATCTTAAAAGGTCTCCCAAAATAAAAAAAAATATGGTTCTGGCCGTAAGTTTTAGTTCAACAAAGTACAAAAATCAATATCACATCTAAGTTTGAAAATTGGACAACAAGAGGGATTTGAGTCTTTTTCTAGGCATTAATGTAATCAAGGCTTTCCCTGCTACTGCACTTGCTTTATACAAATGACTTCCAATCCTAAGTGTATGTTGTACTTTAGTTACCCGAAAGCTCTGAGAATTAAGAATGTATTTGGAAAATCCTATTAATGCTTGGAAACAATTGCAAAATTTTAAGATGCATTGATTTTAGATTTATTCAAGTAGAAATGGAAGATATGAAAACAGTATTAGATAGAAAATGTTAGATTTTTATTGCAAAATTGAATGTAAGGATATATTGTTTGCTTTTAATATTTATACATTTAAAAAATTAATGCAATAACTATTTTTTGCGTGTCTACTATGTACCACGCATGGTTCTAACAAAGAAGAAAACAGATCGTTGTTATTTTGTATAGAATGTATAGCTAGCTTCCTTTCAGGTGAATTTTTGATTTTCACTTTTTATTTGAAAGTAATTATTGATTCACAGAATGTTGCAAAGAAATGCACAGAGAGATCCTGTGTACACTTACCAGCCTCTCCTAATATTAACATCTTGCATAATTTTAGTATGCTATCAAGAAGCTGACATTGTATAATATGCAAAATTTATTCATATTTTCTAAATTTATATCCTGATTGTTGTGTATGTGTATATATTTGTTTGAAATTTTATTACATGTGTAGCATTTATAAGTATCATAGCTTTTGAGATAAGAGTAACTCATCACCGAGAGTCTTCTTTGTTTTATCCAGTCATAACCACTTCCACTTATACTAACTTAATCCCTGGCAACAACTAACTATTTTTTATTTCTATAATTTTGTCATTTAAAAAATGTTGTAAAATGAAATCATACATCATGTAGTTGTGGGAGGCTGCCTTTTTCTACTCAATATAATTGTCCTGCCATTCACTCAAGTTACTTTATATATCTTTAGTCTGTTCCTTTTTATTCCTGAGTAGTCTTGCATAGCTTGGATGTTTCACAGTTTGTATATTGATTCACTTGTGGAAGAACATCTGAATTATGTCCAGATTTTGGCTATTACATGTAAGGCTGATGAGTTCTCATGGATAAGTGTCTGTGTGAATATAAATTTCATTCATCTGAGATAAATGTCCAGTGGGGTAATTACTAGCTCTTAATTTTTTTTTGTTGTTTTAGTTTTTGTTTTTTTAAATAACAGACTATTTTCCAGAATGGCCATATCATCTTACTCATACATTACTGGTGAGAATGTGTTTCAATTTCTATGCTTCACTTAAGTTTGTAGTTATCACATTTTTAACCTTTCTGAGAGATATGTAGAAGTATCTCATTTTGGTTTCAATTTGCATTTACCTGACAGCTAATGATATAGAATGTATGCTTTGTGTGTATTTGCCATCAGTGTTATGCTGTTCAGTGAAATACCTGTTCATATATTTTGCTTATTTTATAATTGAATATTTCACTTATTAAAGACTTCTTTTTGTATTCTAGATACAAGGCTATTATCAGATATGTAATTTACAAATACTTGTTATCTTCTCCTTAATTTGAATTTTCTTTCTTTTAATAGTGACTTCTAAGAAGCAAAAGTATTTTTTAACCCATTTCAGTGAAGTCCACTTAGTTACCAATTTGTACTTTTATTTACTAATATAATTAAGTTTGACCTGGGTATCTTCTACAAAGTATACTGACAAATTAATACTCTCTTCTATTTTTCCCCATGATTAAGAGTATTTTTACTATATAATGGGAAAATTTTTATTTATTATAAGAACTAATTGTGGATGTGTTAGAACTTCTTAGTTAGAAAATGACAATCTTCCACCCTCCCCCTCCCCATTCACACTTTTTGTTGTTGTTAGGTGCTGTCAAGTCAGGTCTGATTCATAGAGACCCTATGTTCAACAGAAGAAAACTCTTCCTGACACTGTGCCATGCATGAAACTTTGTCAGTACTTCGTTGCAATTTATAGGGTTTTCAATGGCTGATTGTTTTCAGGAGTGGGTTGCCAGGCCCTTCTCCCATTTTAGTGGTGCTGGGGATTGAAGCCAGGGCCTCATAGTGCAGAACAGCACTCTACCAAATAAGTCAAATCCCAGCCCCACACTTCTCTTTTAGTCCTTAGAAATTCCTTTAATTTTTCCCTACATGAGCAGTAGTAAAACACTTTTGTTTTCTAAAATAGAATAATCATTAATTTTATTTTTCTCTGGTCATCCCTCCTCCATCAATATGGATAACTTGTCTACCTGTGAAGTATTTTCTGTTAGCTGATAGTTTACACATAGAAATCCTCCAATCTATTGAAAGTGAATTATGCAATTCTCAGTTATATATCCTGCAAAATACATACCAAATATTCTATACTTTGATGTGTACTTCACTCATTTATTCATTCAACAACCATACTGAAGGCCACAAAGTGCTAGATATTCTTTTAAGCCTTAGTGAACATATTGGTATAACAGACAAAATGTTTGTGAATACAAATTGAAATTACATACGTGTGTGTGTGTGTGTGTGTGTGTGTGTGTGTGTGTGTGTATTGCAGTACTTGGGGATTGAAATTGGCCCCTCACGCATGCTTTACAAGTGCTCTACCACTGAGCTGCACCTCTGGCCAATTTTTAAATTTTTAATTTTGAGACAGGTTCTTGCTATTTTATGCAGGCTGCCTCTGGTCTCAAACCTGTGGTCCTCCTGCCTCCACTTCCTGAGTCACTGAGATTACAGGCATGAGCCACCATGCCTGGGACTGAAACATATTCTTAAATAAATTTAAATATAATGCATCATTACATAGTAAGTTTCCCATCTTGTTTAACTGGTAAAATACTTGGGGACAATATCAAGATTTATTTTTAATCATTTAGGTTATATATTTTTCTCCTTATACTCTCCTGTATTTTCTCAGTTATTTGGAGATTTTGTTTCTTTTCAGAGATCCAATTGTTCTGAGTCATGATGTTTTCTTCTAAATGATTGGTTACTACTCTGCAGATGATATGTATGTATATATATATATATATATATATATATATATATATATATATATATGTCCAAAAAATAAGCTACTAATTTTAGTGGTTTCAATTGCTGGCTGATGCACCATAAAAGGAAGCTATGGTGTAACAGGATGACCTCTGTAGGAAACTTCATAATGTTTTCAAATCATTTCCAGTAATTTGATACATTATATATCATATTTTTTTATTGGAAAAGTACCACTTCATCAAAAGATGACATACTATCAAAAGTGACACTGATAAAATACCTTCTTTTGTTATTTCCTGTTTTATTCTGAAATCCAAACTTTAAAATATGAATCTAACTTTCTTACATTTCTTTGACAGATCAGTTTATCTACCCAGAAGTTAGTTATTTTTAAAGTATACCATAAGCCGGGAGAGATAGCTCATGCCTGTAATCCCAGCAACTCAGGAGGCAGAGCAAAAGGATCCTGAGTTCAAGACCAGAGGTAGCCTGTGTAATTTAGCAAGATTCTGTCTCAAGATAAAGGAGTGAAAAATGAGTTGGGGGTGCAGCTTACTGGTAGAGTACTTACAAAGCATATGTGAAGCTGTGGATTTCAACCCCAAATACTACATAAAATAAGTAAATAAGAAAATAAATAAAATATACAATAGATTTGTTGTTGTTGTTGTTGTGTGCCGTCAAGTCGTGTTCGACTCATAGCTATCCTTATAGGGTTTTCAATGGCTGATTGTTTTGGGATTGCCTCGGGAGTGGGTTGCCATGTCCTTCTCCTGTTTTTGTGTTGCTGGGAATGGAAGTCAGGACCTCAGAGACTGCAGAGCAGCGCTCTAACAACTGAGCTAAATCCCAGCCCTATACAATAGATAAATGAATAAAATGTGGAATAAAATGTCTTTGCGCCATATATCTTTACTTCTTGTCATAAGCAAAGTGTTTGACATATGCTTCCTGTTTTTCCTATTAGCTTATAGAGTCTCTGAGAAGGCTGAAGGCCATGAACTTTATTAAACTTTATCTTGCCTAAAGTTCCTCAAATTTATTAGATCACTTAACTTGCTTTCACAGGTATAAAATTTTGTCCTAAATTATGTGTAATAACAGAGAAAAACTTTCAGCACCTATACCAACATGGTGAATATTTATGTATATGATTATGCCTATTTGCAATGCAAATTTTAAAAATGCTAGAATGTACACAGTTTTAATTTGCTAGGACTATGGCAAGTGCTTTTAAAATATAATGTCAGTATTTGTCCATGACTAGATTTTCAAGTGTTTCCCCAATGTTTACCTCTAGTAGTTGCAAAGCTTCAGGTATTACATTAAGGTCTTTGATCCATTTTAAATAGATTTTTGTACAGGGTGAGAGATAACAATCTAGTTTCATTCTCCTACACCTGGAAATAAAATCAAGAATTGACAAATGATATTGCATCAAAAAGCTTCTAAACAACAATACAAAACAAAAACAATCAACAGAGTGAGGAGATAGCCTGGTGAATATTCATCTGATTTGGGACTAATATCTAGAATATATAAGAACTCTTAAAACAAAAGAGCATGTAACTCAACCAATAAATGGGCAATGGAAAGGAACTGAAACTTTTCAAGGAAAGAAGTACAAATGACCAATAAATGCCTGAAAAAAGGTTCAACATCTTTAGCTATCAGAGAAATGCAAATCAAAACTACATTGAGATTCCATCTCATCCCAGCCAGAGTAGCTATCATCAAGAAAACAAACACCAAGAAATGCTGGCAAAGATGCAAGGGAAAAAGAACTCCTTATATACAGTTGGTGATAATATAAATTAGTTCAGCCACTATGGAAATCAGTATGGAGATTCCTTAAGAAACTACAAATACACCTTCCATATGATCCATCCCTACCACATCTGGTTATATACCCAAAAGAATCAAAAATAGCTTACTATAGGGACACCTACACACCCACATTTATCACAGCACTATTCACAAGCACTCAAACTATCAGATCAGCCTATGTGTCCATCAACAGTTGTATAGTGAAAATGTAGCATATATACACAGTGGAGTTTTACTCAGCCATAAAGAAGGAAATGATGTCATTTGAAGGAAAATAAGTGGAACTAGAGATTGTCATGTTAAGTGAAACAAGTTAGTCATCCAAAACAAGTATTGCAACATTTTGTCTCAGATGAGGAAGCTAGGTAAAAGTTTACAAAATGATATGAAAATAAAAGGGGGATTATTAAGAATGGGGAAAAGAGAAAGGATTGAAGGGAGGGTAAATAAGAAAGAATAACAGGCGGGGTGCATATGATCAAAATACATTGCAGACTTGCATGGAAATGTCATAATGAAACCCCTATCTATAATTAAGCTAATAAAAATAAAAATATTGCTAGTAAATGTTTATACTGATATGCCATAGGTACGCTTAATACCCTCACTTTAGTGTTTTTGGAACTGTACCTCAACAGAATAGTTTTTTTTTTTTAATTAAAGTTGTATTTTTCTTGTTGTTAGGTGCCATTGAGCTGGGTCTGACTCATAGCGACCATATGTACCACAGAATAAAACCCCATGAATAGCAAAGAAACACTGTCAGATTAAAGTTGTACAGTGCATAAAAGTAAACTCAAACCAACATATTCTTACTCTAGAACTTGTGCAATTAAATGGACTTCAAAAACTAAAATATCTGAGTTAATGACCAGAGATTACTGCACAGTTAAAAAGGAAAACAAACAATATCCAAATGCCTTTCTGCCACGTTGAAGCTGTTTCAGCATCTAAACAGAAGGCACCTAAATGAGAATGGTCAAACCTATTTTTGAAATGTAATAGCATATTCCAAAGTAAAGCACAAATTTTATAAAGTAGGTAAAATGCTTGAGACAAAAATCAAATCAACAACGAGAAAGGAGACTGATGCATAACCTGCCAGAGAAGCTAAAGGGAAGTTTATGTGAGGCTATATGGGAGAACACAAGCATCTGCGTACAGAACAGAAAGATTAAGAGAACTTAGTTTATTTTAAAAAATGGGCTATGATAAAAATTGAATATTTGTGGCAAAATTATAAATAAGGAAATTCAGAAAATATCTCCTGAAAAGAACTCCCACCATCAAAAAAACTGTTGTAGTGGAAAATTTGCTATCAATAGAAGACCAACATCACAATTTGTACAACTCCTGTGGACATGATTCAATAGGACATGTACAATGATATGGTCCAATTAAAAAAAAACTTTTAGAACTGAAAGAACAGTGTAGTTAATGGCATAGGTTTTATTATAAGATTATAATTAATAAATCTATGAGAAAATAAATTGCTAGTTATATATAAAATAACTAAATAAAACATTCCATATGAACAAAAGGGATTTGTATTTACTGCCAGGCAAAAGTATATTAATAGTTTGTAAATCTCAAAAAACACGAGGATAGAAACATTGTTAGATAAATTTGAACGAATTGTCCAATAGCTGTTTAAAGTTTGATTAAATCTAGGGAGAGATGATAAAAGGTTTGCCAAATACAGAGGATGAATGAAGGAGGAGATTACATAATATTACCCATGTTCCCCTGTATAAATTAATGGTATTTCAAAGAGAAAGTGAGTGGAGGCTTAAAAAAAAAAAATGGACCACAAAAGTTCTAGGACTAGAAGCTTAAAGTACTAACTATTGAGCACAATGATTAAGTAGAAAGATTATTCTTTATTCCGGGACACTGGATGATTATATGATGATATACTTGTGACCTGCAGCAGAAAAATCAAAGCAAATCAATATGAAGTATTTTGTGCCTTACGTGGCTTCCCATATTTAGCCTACAATTCTTCAAGTTTTTTCATTTCCGTTAAGTATTTATTTGAAGGATCAGGCTCCATAAAGAGTTTGAACTGGTTAAAACCATAAAATATAGTTTGCCAGGCTCCTCTGACTTATCATTTTTAAGGAATGTCTCTGTGTGGGAATAATTTGTTTTAACTTATTCAGGACACTCTTGCTCTAGTGTTGGTCAGGAAACAGGATTATAACCATCAGGCTGTGTATACATTAAGGCAAGATGTCATGAAAGGTTAGGAAGAGCAGCCCTGCTTTGTACAGTGCTACCACTTCCTGAGTTCCTCTGCATTGACCCTTTAAGACTTGGCACTACAAATATTCTACATTGTATTAGAGTCATTTGTAAACATACCTTAACTTGCCCAAAGGCTTCAAAATAAGTCACTACTATTTGTTCAGTTCTATATATCTAAAGTTTGTAAAATTGTATTGGAAATGTATTTGAGTTAAGCTATTTTAACTGGGCAATTCTGAGACTGAGGTTAGAGTGCACATGTTCTGGAAAAAGGCTTATCTCAGATGACAAGAGTTAAGCCAGATCAGGCAATGAGAGAAAAGACTCTTTTCCACTGGTCCAGAAATAAGGTTACCCAGAGAGAATTTTGTGTGATTTGGGGTAAGAAATTGCATTGCTGGAGCTATTGTTCATCTGAGAACTTTCATTCTTAAAGTTCTAAGCTTGTCCTGCAGACCAGCAGTCCCCATCATGTATGGCACCCAGGATCAGTTTTGTGAAAGGTAAATTTTCCATGGACTCCAACAGAGGATCATTTCAAGCTCATTACATTACATACAGATGACATTTTACTCTTTTGCCAGTGGCTGCTTACCTCCTGTAATGCAGCCTGGTTTCTAACAGGTCACAGACAAGTAGCCATTTTGGGGTCCCTGCTGTAGAAGCAAACCTTTCTCCTAAATATTTGGGTTTTATAAAAATAATATTCCACTTCGATCTAGGCAAAAATCTGTAAGCAGCAAAGTTTTTGTTGTTGTTGTTTTGTTTTGTTTTTGTTTTTGTTTTTTTTACCTTTTATGAGACTTTCATTACTGTTTTAGAAGGGAAGACCACATCTTCCATGATAGAATTTTATGAGGGTGCCATGCCTTCTAAGGTTCTTAGAGTCAGCCAGAGTGTTCCTCTGGGAACCCTGATTTTCTAAAGAGAGGCATGGATTAGACACTAGGCTAAGACCTGGCAGTAAAATTTCATCTTCTTTCTATTTGCATGGAGTTAATAGGCCTAGGAAAACTGCATGAACTTTATTCTTAAGAGTGTAACACTGTTCACTATTATTGCATAAAGTCCATTTCCTTTATTTCTTTTGAAAAGTCAGTTTTCTAAAAATATCTACATCCAAAAGGACCTTTTAAAGTATTTAAGTGTGTGATTAGAGAATATGTACACTACATATGTTATATAATTATTTCATTCTCTCTTTTGAGAAGAAAAACTCATACAAATGGTACTTGAATTTACAAAGTACAATGAAATTTCTCCTTAAAATGATATAGTGAAACAGAGGTAAATCACCTTGAATTGCTTAGAAATATTTTTGATATCAAGTCTTAGTAAAACCTAACCATATTTTGCAAAAAATAAACATAAATGTATTTGTAAATTTATTGTCTTCTAGTAAATTTTTATTGTACAGGTTAAAAAATGTATCTTCCAAATTTTGAAGAGTTTTCCAATTTTAAGTTCCCTAAAACCCCATCCTCCCTCAACTGGCTGGTGCATAATCATGGGAAACCATTTATTTTCCTTCTTGTCTTTTCTTTTCAAGTATAACACACAAAGCACAACTACGATCTTTCAATGTAAGTAAAAATAGCTACTGAATTAAGCACACACATGCCAAAAATTTATATTTGATCATAATTTCTTGTTGGAAAAGAAAAAAGCAGATATCAATATGGGATCAATTACCGAAAAGACATATATGTTGTTTTATACTGTTATATTGGGTAGGTGAGGATTTCCTGTATATTAAAAGTGTCTTTATAAGAGCAATGGTTGCTCATGCATCTGTTTTGTGAATTTGCTTGTAATTCAATTAACATTTCTGTTTCATATAATGAAAAGTACCCTGGCTGAGTCTTAAAATCTGCCACTGATCTTTAATAAATCGTTTAGTATTTTGTGTCCCACTTTTCTACTCTATATATCAGAGAAGTCACAGAGAGATTCAGAGAGATTTACCCTGGACTAAGAGAACCAGCTACCCCACCATATTGAGGTAGCATATGTGTGGACTAAATATCATTCTAGTCTTTTGAAAAAATACATCTTGAGGCAGCAGACAGGGAGAATGCTGAAATGCTTGCTTGAGGAGGGAAATAAGACATAAGGGAAGGGCTGAAAGTATGTAACGAGGCATCTAGATTCTAGTTTAGAATTTGACTATCCCCCAAAGGCATATATGTTAAAGGACTGGTCCCCAGCATGATGCTTCTGGGACATAGTGGAACCTTTGAGAGTGGAACCAAGGGAAAAGCCCTAAAGTCATTGCCCTCAGAGGCAATTGAGAGATCCCAACCTCTCCTATTTCCTCTCTTGCTTCCAGGCCATGAAGTGAGGGGTTTTGCTGCATCATGCACTCTCCCTAGGAGCTACTGCTTCCCACAGGCCCAGCCACAGAGGCAATTTACTATGACTTGGAGCCTCTAAACCAGGAACCGAACTGAACCTTTTCTCCTTACAAGTTGATTGTTTCTGGTTATGTTATAGTAATGGAAAGCTAATATAATCTAAAAAGGTCTTCTGCCTTGTCTAATAACTAGTGGTTTTAGTCCATTGGCATTACAAAAATACCTTTGTTTGTTTGGAATAATTTACAAATAACAGAAATTTGTTACTCACTTTGTGGATTGTGGGAAGTCCAAGATCAAGACACCAATGGTGTCTGGTGAGAGCTTCTGTTTGTTTCCAATATGGTGCCTTGTTGCTTCATCCTCCAAGGAGATGAAGGCTGTGTCCTCTACTGGTGTGAAGGATGGAGGATAAAGAACCCACTCCTTCAAAGCGTTTAATAAGGGCCCTAATCCCATCCACAAAGGCTCTCCCCTCATGACTTAATCACATCTCATTATTATCACAGTGGCAATTAAATTTTAACACATGAATTTAGGGGGAAATATTCAGACTTTAACACTAAATCATTTGTACCAGTGGCATATGTGGTACATACCAGGCCACTGTGCTCTTTTATTCTGCCAAGAAAAGGGGAAGGATTGTTATTTAAATGCCACAATGCTAAAAAAAATTGAGTCTCTTTTTAGTACTTTATTTCAAGTCCATATGACCTCTCACATGGACTAACATATCTTAAAATAAATTTCTCTATATTTAGTTTCCCTTATGTTATCAAGCAACAGCCAAAATTCTTATTCTTCACTTCACTTGTCATTAGCATAATTGATTTGAACAACATCAGGAATGCTTTTTACATCATCATAATTTCATTGTTCTTTGAAAACATCCAATCTGTTGATCCTCTCTTCTATTATACTTCAGTAAACATCTTTCATGGCTAAGCCAGTGGCTTATAAGTGTAACTAGTAACAAATTTAGTGATGGACAGAGGTTCATCGGGTTATCCCAGACCCCAAAACAAATTTTTTTCATTGTTTAAGATTTAATTATATCATTATATGAACTAAGACTTATTCTAAAAATTACTAATGTAATATTTATTTGTGTATCAATAATTATCAAAAAATTAAGGAATTTTTAGGCACTTACAAAATAATAGTTAGTTTTTAAAACTACAATAAATCAAACTAAATTAACATAAGGGTTTAGCTCAGTTGGTAGAGTGCTTGCTCTGCATACTCTTAGGCCTTGGGTTTGATCCCCAGCACTGCAAAAATGGAACCAGGACCTAAACAATACCAAAACAATCAGCCATTGAAAACCCTATAACTAGCAGAGAAGCACTGACATAGCACAGTGGCACAGTGTTGGTGAGTGTGTCATTCTGTGGTACACAGGGTCGTTATGAGTCAAACCTGATTCCACAGCACCTAACAACAACACGACCAACATAACAAAGAATTCTTTATGTTTTATAATGTAGAGATCTGAAAGGTATAAAAAACAATTTTATGAGATCATTAAATGTGGAAAACGACATGCAAAATCAACTACTTACAGAAAATAGGAACAATATTTTAGTCCTTGTATAAACAGTCTTGTACATACAAAATTTATACTGGAATGAATCTTAAAAATAAATATTGAGCAGAGATATATTTGAGTGTGTTTGTTGTCTTTTTTTTTTTTTTTTGGTCACATAAATGACATTAGCAAATAGTAATACTAATTAAAAAAATAACCTGCAGGTTTAGCTTAGTTGTTGTAGTGCTTGCTCTGCACATTCTGAGGCTCTGGGTTTGATCCCTAGCACCAAAATAAAACAAAACAAAAACAACCACAAAACAACAACAACAACAAAAAAAAAAAAAAAACAGGGAGAATGACCTGGTAGCCCACTTGCAAAACAATCAGCCACTAAAAATCCTATGGATAGCAGAGAAGTACTGTCAGATATAGTGCCTCTTTTTTTCTGTTGTATATACAGTCACCATGAATCAGACCTTACTCCACAGCACCTAACAACAACAATAACATAATTGGTATCAGGGGTAACATGCAACCCTACAAAGCACTTATTTGCCCTTAGGTCAATGCTACAGTGCCACATGTCAGCATCCACTGGGCATTGCAATGTAATTAGATTACATGGAACAACACATTCATGAGTCAATTAGGAATTTTTAAAAAATAGCAAAATTTAAATTCTATGGTCTATTTTGACCACCTGATATCAGGTAAGAGTTAACTGAAACTTTACATACTGTCAAGTTAAATTCTAATATATGACTTTCCCTCATATCTTCACTTGCGTCTCATTTCCAATGTGTCTATTCACTTAACTCAGAATTAGTCTTGTGATTTTTCCACTTTCTTCCATATTCTTGCAGTCACTTCAAATACTCATTTCCCTCCCAATATAGCCTGTACCTGTACTAATGACTAGAGATATAAATGAGCATTCTCAATTCCCTGACTCTCAGATCATTCATTTATTCTTTGTTCATTTATTAACATTATAAGTCACCTTGCTGGGAATCATAGATACAAATATAAAAAAGAAATCATCCCTCTCTTCATGCTGCTCATGTTCTAGGAGAGGTGGAGGTAGCAGATTTCATGAATAGATATTTACAAAATCAATGTGGTGAGTAACATACAGAGAAATAAATAATGTGAATTAGAGCTCTAAGGGATGTCCAGCCTGTTACTATCAAAGGAGGATTCCTATAAATGTTGTTCAAGGAGCTGGGTTGTAAATAATAAATCAGAGTTAGCTAACCAGGGAGAAGCGGAGAAGCGTGAGGATGTTCTAGTTGAAGGGCACAGTATTAATAAAGACAGAGCTAATATCATAGCATGGTGTGTGCAGAGAAATTATAAGCAGTTCAGGATTTCTGGTACATGAGTTGAGAAGAGACTAGCAAGAGATAAGGAAATAATGACCTCCCGAAATACAATACAGGGCTAAGGATTCAGCTTTTAAGTAATTTTATATTACTTTTTCATTTTCCATTTTTTAAACATTTCACCATACTTTAAAAAAAATCATCTTCATGGAGCTTTGACTTGCCATTTCCAGTGGAAGATTTTAATTTACTTAAAAATAGATCTCTACTCATATTCCCCTTTTAAAAACCTTTCCTTCCCTCAGCTTCCTTTCTTATTTCATTAACATGTCTTAATTGCTCATATTAATAGGACTCATTGTGATATTTTCATACATGCTTATAGTATGTACTGATCAAATGTAACTTCCCTTTCTCCTCCTTTTTCCTGCCCCAGCACACCCTCCCAAACCTCTTAGTCACTATTCTACATTCAAATTAACTTTTCTTTCACTTTAATTTCTGCATATGATAAAGAACCTATGATACCAGTCTTTCTGTGCCTGGTTTACTTCACTTCATACAATGTCTGCTCCATCGGTGTTGCCGCAAATGACAGGATGTCATGAATAATATTCCATTTTGTATAGATGCCATATCTGCTTTATTCATTCACCTTTTGATGGACACCCTGGCTGAAATTGGGAACTGACACTACTGGAAGAAAAACCTAGGGGAAAAACGTCAAGACATTGCCACAGGCAATGGTTCACTGAATAGGACTATAGCTTCTTGTCTTGTGATCACATGAGAAGGGTTAAGGTGAGGTAAACAGTCTGAAAAAAATGAGCTGAATTTATCTATTCCAACCTCATGTGCTGGGGACTTGACAAAGAAATTGATTAACCAAGGCAGATAGGATTAGAGATGGGAAAACCCCTTGAGAGGGATAGGTGAATACAAAAGAGAAATTGTAATTTGTCAGGATTTTCTGGAAGTTCCTTTAATATAGACACTCAATTCTGAAAACTAAAATGAATCATTGACTCCTTCCTTCTTCCTAGATATCAAGGTTTCAACATCAAAACTTATTAAAGCTGCCTCCTAAAAGCTACCATTGATCTTCTCTAATCCACAGTAGCAGCCTCATTGCATTGGATGGAGCTGTGGAAAGAATAGATCACCTAGCTGTCTTCCTCTCCCTTCTACTTTCAATCTGGTGCCAGAGAGATAGTCCTTTTTTGGTGGGGATGGGCGGTACTGGGGGTTGAACCCAGGGCCTCACACTTGCATGCTTTGCAAGTGCTGTAAGACTGAGGTGCCTCATCCCCGGCCCATTTTTTGACTTTTTGAGACAGGGTCTCACTAAACTATGAAGACTGCCTCTGGTCTTGAACCTGTGATCCTCCTGCCTCTGCCTCTGGAGATGCTGGGAATACAGGCATGCGCCACTGTGCCTGGCGAGAGATTGTTCTTAAACCTTCATCTTTCAGGGAATTCTCTGTTCATTTTAAGCTCCAGTAGTGCCAAGCTATTTGCTACTCCCTCAATGCTCCTATGAATTTCTTGTCCATATATTTTTACCTGCTGTTTCCTTTGACTGAACTGCTCTTCCTACTTGCTTATCTAAGGTAAAATTTTACTTTAAACTTTTTTAAAAAAAATCTAGTTTTCTTCTTATTCAAAATAGTTTTTTGTCTAGTCTTGTTGTTGCTAGGTGTCTTCGAGCTGGTATCTGACTCATAGTGACCCTGTGTACACCACAAGAAACACTATTGTCATTGCTTCTTCGCTGTTCTTAGGGTTTTCAAGAGAGGACTGATTTTTGGGAGTGGGTTGCTGGTCCTTCTCCCAAGCCTATAGTATCTGCTGTTCCTTGGAGGTCTCCCATCCAAGTACTAACCAGGCCCAATGCTGCTTAGCTTCCAAGATCTGATGGGATCAGTTGCCAAAGGGCTATGGCTGCTGGCATCTAGTCTTAAGGTTCTCAATATCTTACAATATTTATCACTTCTTGTTACAAGTTATAATTACTGATTTATACTCTTGTCTGTCACCCTCAACTCTGAGTTATATCCCCATTGGTGGGAATATATTAATTTATATTGGTAAAGATGTATTAAAGTGACTTTAAGACTTTTTTTATCTCTGCCAACATTTATCACATTTGCTATTTCAATTAGATTGCCATAATACAGGCACCTGGATTGAATCTCATCACTATAATTTCTTTTGAACTAAGTCCGAATCCACGTCCCATCTAGAATTAGTCACTTCTATTCTTAGTTTTTTTTTATATATGTTTACTTTGCTAGAGTGTGATTTCAGAAGACACAGATACTTTTATTACCTAAATATCTACCATGCACCTTCTTAATTTCTAGTAAATTCTTAATAGTGATAAAAACAGTGCTCATCATATTTTAACATTTCTCAGATTATCTTCCAGGTAGATTTGGACAATGTGCCCAGTTTGGGCCAAAGAACAATGATCAAATGTGATGTAGGTCACTTTAGACCCATCAATTTAAGGTGATTATGCCTCCTTTAATCCCTTCATCATCTGAAAGGCCTCAGAAGGCATCTGTACATGCTTGTATCACAGGACAGAGGGAGCTGAAGTTCTTTGGTAATTGGATAGAGTTTCTACTAGCTGGTTTAGAATTTTATATAATAAATATTTAAGCATCACCTATTATTATGCACATTATATACTTCATCAATTGTGAAAATAAATTATTGCATTAATGAAATTTATAGAGTTTTGGGGTCACTCCTTTCAGAACTAACATGGAGAATGTAGTACAAATCTTAAACCAAACTATATTTTGAAATAGAGGCTAACATACATACACTAATGTGGCTGATATGATTTTTTTCTTTTACACTTTATTAAAAATGTAGTGGTTGGAGCAGAGTGTGGTGGCACACACAGCCCTTGGGAGGCTGAGGGAGGATTGTGAGCTCAAAGCCAGCCCAGGCAACATAGTGAGACCCCATTTCACTAATGGTTCATGTTAAAAATACCATCATGTATTAAACCTTACAATAAAAATCAATAATCCAGTATCTTTATATATGTTTAAGGACAATGTGTGGTTGCTGTTATTTCCTTATGCTTTATCAATAACTCAGTGTTCATTTTATAGTATTTAAATAATATTCTAGAGAATTATAAATAATGTTGCAAATTTATAGCATTGTGCAAAGGATGTGCAGTGGTTGGAGAGATAGTTAATCAGGTTACTAGATGCTGAGAGCAATTGTATTGGTTATTTTAATTATTTATATGGGCATAGCTTAAGAAATGGTATTTAGTTAATTGACATTTAAATTTCCTTGCATTCCAAAATGCTCAACATAAATGAAGTACAGTGACCTGCATTTCATCAGGAAGACTAAGTTCATGTAGACTTAGTTCTCTTTAAGATTGCTATTTCCTATTATGGAAACTTATGTATTTTAAAGGTCAGCTTTACTGAAAGCCTGAGTAGAAAAGATTACATAAAGACTACCAAAGGGAAAGTATTACATATGCAGAAAATATTAACATATAGATAAGAAAGTAAGAGTCATTTTAAGAGACATACTCAGGTGGAAGGAATGCATCCATTGTGTTAGGAAGGCAGTCTCGCTTGCTCTGCCACACTGACATAAATAAATTTTTAAATGATTGCACAAAATTGCTGACAAGGTTTTTAGGTAGAAAAAAGTAAAAAACTATGTGTCAAAGAAATGCATATTACATTTCTAAATAATAAAAAAGGGATTAGCTTTTGCAGCCTCACCCATGGCTAATGATTTTAATATAAAATGAGGCTTTTTATAGTGTAAATATTTGCAAAATCCAAGTTTGCAGTTATGCTATTGTGTGGTTTATGAATAACCCATCTTGTAAATTCCATAAAAATCCAGAAGCATTCTCAGTATGCTATTTTCTATCGGTACCACTGTTTGGAGGGACAAAATGGTAAGAGTTTGCTTCAGTAGAGGCTATAAAGCTTTATTAAAATCAATTAGGAAGCTAGGTAGTAAAAGAACAACAAACAAACCACAAAAAAACAGTGGCAAATGGTATTAGAGGTTGTGCTTTGGTGATTTTATATGTCCTCTCCAAAAATAGGAGTAATTTTGTTGTTACTCTTTATTGTATAGCATACCCTTTGTTTAACATTTTAATAGCAAAATTGAATTTAAACCATATAGCAAATTTATAGAATGGATACTGTTACTTCCACTTCACAGATTAAAGAAAAATAAAGTTTAATTTGAACATGGAGCAGTCTGATAACAAAGTTATGGCTTTAACTTGTGCTGTTTTACAGCCTCATGTTGGCCATCAGGTCTAATAAATATATTACATCTGTAATACCACAAGCTTAGTTTTAATTTGAATAAGGAAACAAAATCTCTAGTTGATATACATTTCCTAGCAATAATCTCATTCTTAAATCATGAATCTTCTGAGGGACTCCCAAGGAGTAAGTGCATAAACATGTTTGATATACTAAGCCTTGGGGTGACAAGGAGTTTACATGTGTTATATCATGGTATAAGAGGACAATTATTATCCCAATTTTCTAGATAATGGGTATGCAGAGAGGTTAAATGATGTACCTAGGGTAGCTGTGTTAGTCAGCTTTCTGTCACTGTGACATATACCTGAGAAAAATCAACTTAAAGGAGGAAAGTTTCATTTTAGCTCATGGTTTTAGGAGTTTCAGTCCATGCTTACGTGCTCCCATCACATCTAGGCCTGTGGTGAGGAAGAACATCATGGCAGAAGGGCATGGTGAAGGACAGCTAATTATCTCATGGAAGCCAGGATGCCGGAAGAAAGAAATGGGATGAGGATAGGGTCAGACCCTCACTTTTGAAGGCATGTCCTCAGTGATCTGCTTGATCCAATTAGACTCTACCTTCTGAAGTTTCCATAACTTCTCATTAGTGCCTCCTGCTGGGGACCAATCCTTCAGCATGAGTCTTTGAGGCACAGTCCAGGTCTAAACTATAGCAGTCAATGCACATAAATTTTGTGTGTATGTGTGTTTGGTGCCTTCTTTCGTGGCTGACTCAGTGACCTGTCAGGGTTCGACTCAGGCTGGCAGAGGTCAGAGCCTTGCCCTGACACCAAATGGATATCAGGGATCCACTGGACTGGGTTGGTGTAGTGGCCGGAGGCACCAAAGGAGGACCTCCGGAGACCTTCTGCAGGAAACAGGAGACGGAAAGTTTATTGGGCTACTCTCCAAGAGGGGTGCAACCAGCAAGCTGCCCCTGTCAAGTGCTCAAGTGCTAGCCCTAAGCCTTTGGCATAGAATGCTGCAGACTTGCTGATGGCACAGCTCAGCCTTAAAGGCACAGCTACAAGCAGTTGGTGTTCTGCTGGGCTGGAGGTCTGGTGGTCTTGACTCTTGCAGCTCACCTTCTCTGCCTCCTCCCTTCCCAAGGATGGGAGGAATTGGGAGGCTCTTTGTGGCTTGTTTGTAGCCTTCAGCACTTTGGGGTTCCTGGTTTTGATGCGTAGGCTTGCTTGGAGATCTTCCACTGATTTGGGGAGCGAGCGCTGGATCAAGGTGATGGGGTCCAGACAGCAGTTGAAGGACGGAGAACAGTGGAGAGGTCAAGGGGGTCAGGGAGCCCTGCTTATATAGGGTCCCAGAGGGGGCTGTGTACTGAGGTTAGCCAATCAGGGCACATTCCTGACAGGTACCTCAGGTAAACTGTCATACTTACCAGGTAGGGGCAGTTATTTAACTGGGGTACTAGGGATAGCCAAACAAAATTGAGATGGTTGAGCCTGGTCAGGTTGGTCAGGGTCCATCTTTGCTCACTCGATGGGAGGGGTAGGAGTGAGTGAGTGGGATGTGGCCCCGGGGTCAGCTAAAGGTCAGTCCCTCATGCTAGTATGAGGGACCCTAGTTATGGGGTGCATTTAAAAATCCCAACAGTGACCCTCATCAGGTTTTCAATGGCTGATTGCTTCCAGATTCAGGATTCTTTCAGGAGTGGGCTTCTAGGTCCTTCTCATGGAATTTTGGGGTAGCATTCATGATCATTCATCATGATATCATAATATTTATTATATACCACATATTCATCATGATATCATAATATCTATTATATACCACAATCATTGTCTGTAATTTGGAAATTTTGGTCATGAAGCTAACTAATAATGATACTAAATATAAGCTTAAACATAAGGATAAGTACTAGTATTTTTACAATTTTTTAAAATTTTTATAGACCTTACTTGGGAACTTTCATTTCTCTGCCTGTGCAGTACATGAGACAGATCAGTGTTTAAAGTGTCCCTGGTTGTTACACTGCTATCTACTTTTTTTTTCTATTGAGGTTTGAGGTGTAGTAAAAGCTTGTACCTAAATATAATTTCTTTGGACCTGTCCAGGACCAAATTGAAAATCCTCACATATCATATGCTATGTTGTTGTTGTTAGGTGCCATCGAGTTAGTATCTGACTCATTGCGACCCTCATAGGGTTTTCAATGGCTGTTTCGGAATTGCCTTGGGAGTTGATTGCCAGGCCCTTCTCCGATTTTTTGCAGTGCTGAGAATTGAACTCAGGACCTCAGAGACTGCAGCACAGCACTCTACCAACTGAGCTAAATCCAAGCCCTCATATGCTATAGTACTCTTATAAAGTATTTTTTTTAAATTAGGATATTCCCTTGGAGACTATTTTCTCCTTTAAGATCTATCTATCCTAATAAATATTTTCTTTATTATTTTTCTTTTGAAGGACAAAATGAGCTTGTTAGCTCTTAATATAAACTAATAAGTTTTTCTATGGTCCACATTATCTGAAAATACAGTGATGAATAGAATTGGATCATGGATAACATGGATAATGTGATTAATGAAGGAAGAGAAAAAATTAGAGAAAGAAAAATATCTTATTTAACATCTTGTAGTTATAACTAGTAATCTGTAGGCCATATAATCATAAACTAATTAATATCAAGTGTTTTGGTTTGTCATACCCTTTGATTAACATTTTAATGTTCTTGTTGTTAGGTGCTGTAGAATTGAGTCTGACTCATACCAACCCTATGTACAACAGAACAAAACTTTCCCCTATACTGTGCCATGCCCAGCAGTATGTCAGTGCTTCTTTGCTATTCATAGGTTTTTCAATGGCAGATTAATTTAAACCACATAACAATTTCATCAAGTAGATATTTTTGCTTCCCTTTCACAGATAAAGTAAAAATAAAGCTTAATTTGAAATTGGATCCAGACCTTATACACAAATGAAATGTCCCACAAAGGCTCTTGTGTTAAAAGTTTGGACCTCAATGCAATGGTTCAGAGGTGGAGCTTTTGGGAAGAGATTAGATTGTGAGGGCTATAATTTAATCAGTGAATCAGTCCATTGATGGAGTCATAATTCAAAGGCATTATTGAGAGGTGATAGAGACTAGGAAGTGGGATGTATCAGGAGATAGCAAGTCACTTTGAGTATGCCTTTGAATAATATAGTTTGTCTTCAACCCCCTCCCATTTCTCTCTCTCTCTCTCTCTCTCTCTCTCTCTCTCTCTCTCTCTCTGCCTCTTGGCTGCCATGAATTGAGCAGCTTTCCTTCACCATGCCCTTCTGTCTTGACATTTCCACCTTGCCCTAGGCATAAAAACAATGAAGCCAACAGACCATGTGCTAATACTTCTGAAACCATAAGCCAAAATAGATCCTTCCTCCATTAAGTTAGATCCTTCCTCTATTAAGTTATTTTCTTAAGTATTTTGTTACAGAAATGCAAAGCTAACACATGAAGTAATAATGAGACAAAATGTTTTGGCTTCCTACTAAAATGTTTTCTAAGGCATTCTATAAAATCTGTGTTGTGGTTGTTAAGTGCCTTTGAGTTGGATACGATTCTTAGGAACCATATGTACAACAGACAAAACACTGTCCCACACTATGCCATGCCTGGCACTTTGTCAGTGCTTCTCTGCTATTTATAAGGTTCTCAAATTATTTGGGAAGTGGGTTGCCAGGTCCTTCACCCAGTTTACAGCACGTGGTATTCCCAAGCAGTCTCTTATCCAAGTATTAACCAGGCCTGACCCTGCTTAGCTTTTGAGATCTGACAGGATTCGATGCCACAGTGGTATGGCTACAGACTAGAAAATCTATAGGGCTTTATATGTGTTTTATGCAGTACTTCTGATAAATGCTTCTGGGCAGTTTCCATTTCCTATTGGGGTTTAACAAGAATATCCAGTTCAAATGGAATTATGTTGAACTATGCTCACTAAACCTAGAGGGTTAACTAGATAATCTTTCTCAGTATGTATTTCTCCTACTTCATATTTTTGGAAACCCTGAAAGCTGCTATTCTTTAAAAAATAACATTTAACTCAATAGTTTGGTCCACTCAATGGTTGTCTCATCTGCATTTCATTTGTGATTAAATATGGAGCCATGATATCCAACGCTGAGATTTTTACTTTCTCTACAATATGTCATCGTTGTATTATTTGAAATTTTTCTTATTTATTGCTATTTTTCCTAAAACACAACTTTATTTGAAGTTGTGCTTTGTGTCCACTTGCAACTGAGGACTTTTCCAATGATGGGGGCTTTGTGTCATGAAGTTGTGAAGGTTGACAACAAAATCAGATTTTAGACAAGGACCCCACAAGGGACCAATATTTCTATAGTGGAGGTAAACTTTGCATATTCCTGCTTATTTTCAAAGCCTCAACTAGTAACATACTATTTATAAAATGTGGATTGTTTTAGAGATTGGGAAAAAAGAAGGTGAATAGTGAAGGCATTGGGGAAATTGAAAAAAGGCATCACCCATATAAAACTATGCAAGTTAAAACTTCATTGGCTTCGAGACATTAATACTGCCTCTTCCTACAGTGAAGATCAGCAAATTGTCCTAATGAACTGAAAGTCATATACCAGTCTTGGTATTCTCTTTATTAGTTTAGGATTCTGGTAAGGTGAGGTCACCAAAATAGATTAGGTAGTAGAAAAAAAGTGGGCTGGGAAAACTGATCCTGTTAGCAACAAATTTTTTCTTTCACTATTTTTTTTTTTGGCACTGTGAAGTGATGTCTCCTACATTCATCAGCACAAAAAATTACTTCTCATTCTATATACTTTCTGAAAATGCTTCTGTTACTCAAAAACAAAAACAAAAACAAAAACAAACAAACAAAATCAGTACTTGTTCTTGTGCGATTTAGGGACATCATTGTTCCAGTGTTAATTTCCAGAAGCAGAGACAATGAAACTGGTATAAGCCTGTGTCAAAGACAAATTTGCTGAAGATTCATATTTAAACTGATTACTTTATAGTAAGAGTATTGACCTATGACATTACTAAAATCATTAAAATCCCCTCACTAATTTATTTCAAGATTAAGCATTTGAACCTTAGAAAATGTAAATAATTTGCCACTGACCAAATGTGTGTTAATGGCAACACCAGCTCTAGAACTTCCACACTCCACTTCAGATTAAATCCTTGCTCCAAGATGCCATGCACTTAGACACAATTCCTCTTATTTTTAAGAATTACCTACATTTTGTTTTAGGTGCAGTTTCTCAATCACTTCCCCACCCACACACCACAATTGTAATTGAGTTGAAGACAGAAGTAGATCAATAGCTCCTAGAAACTGTAACCTCTGCCTACCCATGTTAACAAGTTTTTTCCCTCTCATCTAAAACTGCTGGTAGTGATAAATGTGGAGTTCAATTGACTCCTTTATATCTCAGGCTTAAATTCATAATGGAACTGTCAGTCAATAAGACAGTACTTGGTGACCACATTCTAACTAAAAAATTTATTTCCTGACTGCTAGTATGTCTCAAAAGATAATGTTTTTAACTCCCAAATGCTTGATATATGATTTCAATTGTACAGAATTAGTAAGCTAAGTCAAAGATTTCCATAGTGATATTTTCTCCTAAAACAGACTAATAAATATTTTTCATGATATGAGTACTGATTCATAGCAATCAAGCTGTGTGGGAAATTACTTCCAGGAATTAGTCAGGATGGGTGTCCCATAAAAGCACTTGCTATTTCTCAGAAGACATGGAATATAGGCTTTGTGGGTGTGGAAAAAAGTTCTTTTAGGATTGATTCCAGAACAAATAACATATCTGGATATCATGTATAATTATAAAAAAATTGAAGTTGAACTGAAATGGATACCAACTTACTCTTCATAGATTCTCAAGTGTACTGAGAAGAGATGACAGCATCCAAAAGCACACCAAAAGTATTGTATCTGGTTTGCTTTGCTTAATGGTATGCTGCATATTTTGTATTTCAATTAAAAATTTTAATTAAAAAATTCCAATTGTTGTAAGTAGGCTTAGCAAATAACATATTCATATGACCTCTAAATGGAGCAAGTATTTAGTAAGAGGTAATGAACTTGAATATTAACATGACTCTGATCAAAAGATATGGAAATATATTTAAATTGAAAGTACGTTGGCATTATGTTAATGTAAAATGGTAACTCTCATCTAGTTTGGGGATGTTTTAATCAGTATATTAAAATGCCTTTTAATATTTCACTAAGCTCACATGAAAAGGAAGCATTCTGAATTTTAACTTGATAATATTTTAATAATATCAATACATAAAAATTAAGAATAATTTGTAATTTTGTAACAGATACTTAGAAACTGCGTTTACTGAAAAATACTAACCCATTACTTGGGCCCACAAGGTAACTAAAAGCAAGATTAAAGCCTGTCATCCCTTCCTTCATTTTATATGTCTCCTTTACTTTGGGTCAGTCACCTGCTTAACTGTGCATGTAGGCATGTTAATCACTCAAGGAGTGTCTATGTAAGAACTAGTGACATGTAACTATCTCAACTCTCTTCAAGGCTAAATGCATGAAGTGTAACTGAGGCAACTTACTGTCAGCTTTTACAATATCCTTCTCCAGACCACCAAAAGATACCTAGAAGTCTCTAGCTATCATCCTAAACTTGTACTCACCTTGGATTCCAGGAAGAGCAGAAGCTGAAAGACAGATGACCCAATCATAAGATCACTCTTAGGGACAGTCATATCACAAAGATTGGCTTGTGCTCTCAACCAATAAGGACTTCTTTGAACCACCTTGCAGACTAGAACTGAGATAAAGATCACCTAGACTACTCTTTGACAAAGGCTATTAATTATATACACTTCTGTCCTCAGCTCTAATTTTTCCTCTAACCCTAAAGTTCATGTTAGTAAGCTGAAAATAGACTTGAGGTCATCCAGCACCTTTATCTTTTCCTTCTCCCGTGGTAGCCTTTCTCTGACTTTCACCATGACTCATCTCTTTAATTTGTGTATTGGGATAGGTGGCTATGTCTACATTTTGGGGGTTGCTGAAGCTGGAGATTTTGCTCTAAAACTCCAATAATAATTTGTTTGTGATGTGTAGGGCATCTACAGTGAAAATTCACTAAGTTTAAATATAGTTTTATAAGGTTACCTATTAATGCATTTTTGTTAGTTCTCATCTATAATATATCATCCTGACTTGCCTCTGATCCAGGTATATCATCTCTTGCTAGTAGGCTGAATATTCCATGTGGTAACTTTATTTTATTTTAGGTTGCTATGAGCTGAATCCAACTCAATGGCATGTAAAAACTTTATATTATTCCTTGCCTTGTCCATCGGCCTATTTGTACATCAATCATGAATTTCTATCATTTAAAGTACTCACAGTTGGTTCATAAAGTTCAACAACTAGATAATTTCAAAATACTGTGGTTGCCTTCTGACAAATCTGCTCAGCCTATGGTTTCCTTCAATGTGAACTGACCTCCCACTACATGCACTGGTGGGCCTAGCCTCTGAACAGAGGTTTTACTGGTAAACCACCCTTCCTGTACATTTGTGAAGCCAAGTGTCTCCTGATGTTCCAAAATATTTTTTTTTTTGTACTCAAGCTGTAGAACCCAGGCAGGGGGTTGCATGTACTAAGCAAGTGTTTTACCACTGATCTGCATACTTAGTCCCTTTTTAATATATATATATATATATATATATATATATATATATATATATATATATATATATATATAGAGAGAGAGAGAGAGAGAGAGAGAGAGAGAGACAAGATCTCACTAAGTGGTGCAGGCTGACCCTGGCTTCAAACTTGTGATCCTTCTGTCTCAACCTCCAGAGTCTCTGAGATTACAGGTGTATGTCATAGTGCCTGGCTACAAAAGATGTTCTTAATCCTTTGGTGCTGCACAGAAATAGACTTTTGACTTAATTTTTAGATTGTTTATTTGTAGAAATTCTTATTGCAATATCAAAATGAGTGGATTATATCATATTATGTATATTCATATATGTGAATATATTCAGTTATATGAAGTACACTGATATTCTATATCAAAAATAAAATTTTGAATGGCTTTTAAAATTCTACATGTTTTCCCCTGTGACAAGGTATTTATCTTGAATGCTGTTACTTTTGTCTACCAGTATAACCAGAAAAAAATTAGAGAACTCTACTTTTCTTACACAGAGATTTCCTCTTTAATAAAAACTATATTCTCTCTCAGATAAAGAGCTATTGCTCCAAAGACACTGCTAAAAAGTAGAGAAAGAACATGACCACAAACTACTGTGTATGTACTGGCAAAGCAAACTATTTGAATTCATATAGAAGTATGTTTGAATTTCAGACAGATCATTTAGCTCCTAGTCACTTCTGAACTCCAGGTTCATCATTGATAGAACTGATATATTTATTTCACTGATTTGCTATAAGGAGTAAACCAGGTCATGTGCATGCATGTGTTCAGATAGATAAGGAGTTCGAAAAATTGGCAGAGGAGGTGAATTTCAGGCATTTAATGGAAAATCTTCTGAGCTGCTTTCCAGTGCTGGCCTTCTCTTGCTAGATTAAATATAATCCAACTCTGTCCTTTCAGTAAATGATAAAAATCCATAGGCTGCTCAACAGAGCAAATTTTAGCTGACACATAAGCTAAAAGGTAAACTAATGACAGTAAGTGCAGTTAGCTATTCCTTCTTGGCCACAAGTATAAAAGGTAAACTGACAGAGACAAATACAGTTAGAAATTTTCCTACCTCTGTAACATCCCTCCAGGGTCTTAGCCAATTGTAAAGTTAAACCCAGTAATATTAAGGTTAAATATCTCCTCCTTGGTTGTCACAAAGAGGAGGGGCTACTATTTTGTTGTTGTTGTAAGGTGCCCTTGAGTGGTGTCTGACTCACAGTGACCCTCAGGGTTTTCAATGACTGATTGTTTCAGGATTGCTTTGGGAGTGGACTGCCAGTCCTCCTGTACTACTTTCTAGGCCACATAAAACAGCTTTTAACTAAATAAAGTTAATTTTGTCCTCTTCACTTGTCCCAAGAAAGACTAAGCGCAAGTTTTGTGTGCAAAAGCTCACATCTTCCTTGGTGGGGAACAATTCTTTCTCTTTCAATTGAAACTATAAGGAACAAAAGTCTGGGGCCCGTAGTCCTCCTGGTGTGCCTTCCTTATGTGTTTAAAGTGCTTATCTTTCACTTTTACTCTATTAAAAACTCTCTTGACCCTTTTCCTAATCTCTCTGCCTTTTTCTTTGCCCGAAGAAGCATCCAAGTCTTAATTCACTCCAAGAAAACAAGATTTCTCTAGTTCCTCCAGTAACAAGTGTACCTATTCAGTATCCAGCTTCTGGTAGAGTCTCAGTAAATAAAAACATCTTTTCTTCTTGAATTTATAGGTTTACTTGCTACTAGTTCCTAAGTTCCTAGCATATTTGTTTAATGAATTATTCTCTGTCTTCTTGAGTGTATTAGTTGACCTCTTTGCTCTCTGGAGCCTCTCCAGTAAGTAGAAAAAAAGGAATGTATTCCATGTTTCCTTATATCTCAAAAAATCTTAAGAACAGGGATACAAACAAGATTCACTCAGAAGGAAGAGATGCTCTAATGTCCTGGAATAAAACAGTTATGGATTTGAATCCAAAATTTATTTCTTACTAACTGAAACTTTGGATTATTGGCTAATCTCACTAAGCCTAAGGTATTCTCTTCAGTGGAACAAAACTAATAATGTCCATTTCATAAATTTTGCTTAAAGATTGACATAATGCTAAAATTCACAGGTGTTTCTATAAGTAATACTTATATTAATACTGTAACTACTGTTTAATGGTTAGCATGTTATCATTATCATTTCACTATTTAATTTTAGAATACAGAGGCTTGGAAAAAACAGTTTTAGGTTTAGTTAAATTATTGTCTAAGCAATATATTGTGAGCCATAAAAGAACCATTTTTTATCCTTATATTTAATTTGGGAAAATATTTACCTAGAAATATATTTAAACATTTTATGTATTTAAGAGAAGTTGCTGAATACCTAAAATTTTCAGATCTTTGGGCCATAGCAATGGGAAAAAATTGTCCTTAGAAAATTTATAATCTAGAATTAGAATTGGATGATCGAATCCATAGCCATTTGCTTTTGCTATATGAAAAAAAAAAACACAATAATGATTTAAGAAAACAGATAGTATTTGTCATAATACTGTAGGGTGACAGGGGATTCTCCTGATCTGGCTTGGCTATCCAGAGATAACCTGCAATGGATTCACTGAAATGTTTGGAATTTGGATAGAGACCTGGCTGGGCAATGGACATGGTCTGACCAAGGGTCTTTTTTATGCAATCTCATTGCCTGAGCACTTATATATTGCAGTGGTTGTAGGATGTCATAAGCAGCAAGACAAAGTGAGCTCCACATGTAGGCATTTTGCAACTCTTTACTTGCTTTGTTTGTATGCCCAATACAAACCATCTGAACAAAGTCAGAGCCAGTGTGGAGACAGAGTACTCAATCTACTACATAACCTGTTGACATTATAAAGTTGGGCGTTCTTAGGAAGGACAAGGAAAATGGGCTAGAAGGGGCAATGTGAACACAGTGGACATCTGGAGGCCCAATGATCTGAGCTTGTGTGAGAGAAAATATCTACTTCCTAACAGGGGTACAGTGATGCAGAGTCATCAAGAGAAAGTGAAGTTTTAGTCTGAGCAGGAGAGTAAGCGATTTTCTGAGCTGATGGGTAAGAACTTGAGGGAATAGGAGATTTTAGTAAGGACTGATAATGATTTCCTAAGGGTTTTGTGAGTTGAGGAGGTAGGCTAAGTGAGATCAGATTAGGATATTAGAAGCCTGATAATAAAGAGAAGCCAGAAAGTCCAGGTTTATTCTGGAACCAATGAAAGAATGAAACATTATAAATAAAATATTTCCACTTACAGTAGGTTTAATTTGGAGATATCAAAATGGAGTATTCTGCTTTGTTATACCTGACTCTAACCAAAGTTTTTTTTAAAAAACAGAAAAACTAAATCATTCTAAAGTTTGTCAGACTCTTAGTGGATCTAATTGAAGGCTTTTTAGTGACCAAAGCAAAGGGATATTCTGCAGCCCAACTGTAAACTTGGGTTCTAATTCACAGTCCCAGTTTTTATATCTTAGTAAGGACAGCCACTGCAGATTTTCCACATTTCTATCACTTAATGTTCACATTTTCACCATCAGTGAACTCTTCAGTGCATTTCTTCTTCTAATGTGTATTCACTTAACTGATAACTAAACGAAGTTTTTGTATTAGGGTTTTCTAGGGGCTCAGTTAGTTGAGTGCCACTCTGCACTCTCTAAGCCCCTGGGTTTAATCCCCAGTACTGCAAAAAAAAAATAAAAAAAAAATAGGAGAAGGACATGGCAATCCACTTCTGAAGCAATCCTGAAACAATCATCCATTGAAAACCTTATCAGGGTTGCTATGATTTGGACCTGACCTGAGGGCACCTAACAATAACAACAAGAGGAATAGAACCAGTGAATATATATGTAATTAAAAGAGGGAATTTGTTAGGTTGGCTTTTCTGATCAGAGGCTTCATAGCCCCAAAATGACCACCTGAAGCCTAGAGAGCTGAGAGGCCAGCAGCAGCTTAGTCCAAGAAGCTGGAAGCCTCTGAAAAAGCGGGATCAGTGCTGTAGCTACAGGGTGAGGTGAAAGTCAGGAAGCCCCCTGGTGCAAGTCCGCATTCAAAGGCTGAAAAAGCTTGATGCTAATGTCCACAAGCGACAGTAGCAACAAAAATACACTCCCTCCGAAAGGAGTGAGGGTGTGTCTGAGCTTCCAGTCCCTTCAGCCTTTGCATTCCACCTAAGCTCCCAGCCTACTGAATGATCTTACCAATGTTTAGGGTGTATGTCCCCACTCTGTCCACTAAGCAAAGTGTCAGTCTTCTCTGAAACACCCTCACAGACACACCCAAAGAATGCTTTACCACAGTTTTAGACATCTCTCAATCCAGTCAAGTTGACAGCCAAGATTGACCATCACTGATATGTCTCTTTATTTTTAAATAACCTTGCAGGTCTTATTGTATTTTTTATTAGATCCTAACAAGGCTAATCCTGGTGGTCACATGCAGGAGAAGATGTTGACATGGTGAGTGTTGTGGAGAGAATGGGGAAGGAATTGTAAGGGTAGGGGCAGGGAGGAAGTCTTGCTGGGAGCATGCAGAGTTCTGCTAAACATATATGAAAGCAAGATTGGAAGGTCTGGCACTTTCAGATCTTTAGAACTCATACCTAACATCCACAGCATAATATCACCTTTTTATAAAGTGTAATATGCTTCTTATAATCATTAAGATGTTCTATATAGCCAGATATTTTGTGTATAAGCCAAGTATGGTACATATTTTCTGAATTTTTCTATCTACATATAGATATAGTTTTCTAAACATTCTTAAACTACATTGATAATTAAAACTAGATTTATCATCTATAAACATATTTAGACTTACTACCTATGGATATAGCCAAAATTTCTTGCATTTATTTATATGCATGAATTGCTGGTGAGTGCTGTATTTGAATGGCATTGATTTAACAGTTTTATTGTTATTTTAAGGTAATTCTTAATAAATGCCCCTGACTTTAGCAGACGAAGGTTTTGGGAATAAGTTCATGTCTACCCTATCTATAAAATTCATGATTTTAAAAGTCATTATCTTACTTTTCACCCTTTACTTTTTCATTTTAAAGAGTCCTCATTTACAGTCTATCATTATCCAGAAGGCTTCTCATACCCTTGATTCATAGGAGAAAATTTAAGCTTCACTTTCTAAATCAGGACCTGAAGGAACTTGATAAGACACAGCCAAAGTCAAGGATCATTAATCACTATCATGCAAGAAAAATTGAAAAAAGTATCAAGAAATGCAGCATTGTCATTTGGAGCTTCTCTCTTTTTCTTTCTTCTTTTCTTTCAAAATTTGAACTACACAGGTTAAACTCATTAAGCTGAAAAATCTTGAGTTAATAAAGGCTTATGTTGAAAATTTATACTTGAAATGATACAGTGTCAAATAGGACTAATTTTTGAAATAATAGAAATAGTGTTAAATTATTTTTTCAGACAAAATAGAAGCACACAAAGACTTGAAACTCTATTTTATATTCTTCTTTATCTTCATGTTTCTTCCTACCTTTATCCTTCAATTTAGATACATCAAACTGTATCTAATATTCCTACTATAAATATCTGTGTGTGTGCACATGTATGTGTATGTGTGTTAGAGAAAGAGCAAGAGTAAGGACAAAAGAGAAAGATTTAAGCAGATTTTTAAGAGAAATAACACCTATGATGGATATATGGTCCTGAAGAATTTAGAAAATGGGAGATGGCATATGGGAGGTTGTTGACAAAATACATAAGGATATGCTTGCTCATCTACGAAAAGTGTGTGAGATGATAATGGGAAAAATACAAGAATGATTTTCTTTTGTGCACAAACTGCAAGTAAGAAGCTCTCAATAACATGAGTTTAATTTAGATCTCTGCACAGAAAGCCATTGTCTGATCACAAAGAAGATAATGAGCACTAAATGTTGACAGTGGTTTTGGGTAGTTGTAAGCAAGTACACAAGTTTTCAGTACAGAGATAGTTTTTTTTAAAAAAATTTGTAAGGAATCAAAGAGTATGATTATCTCTTTGAAAATGAACATCCTGCAGTTTCTTCAACTTACTTCTGGAAGGGCTCTAAAATATCCTTCATACTATGTACATGTATTCCAATAATTCATTGTAGATTTCAGGTTAGTTTTGGACCCAGAATGTATGACTTGAACACTTCTAAGCTTTTAACAGGTGCTCAGGTTTAACAACAACAGCAGATTTAGTTCAGTTGGTAGAGTGCTGCCCTACACTCTCTGAAGACCCAGGTTCCCTCCCCAGCACTGCAAAAAATGGGAGAAGGACATGGCAATCCACTCCCAAAGCAATCTGGAAACAATAAGCCATTGAAAACCCTATAAGGGCTGCTATGAGTCAAACTCAAATTGACGGCACCTAACAACAACAGTAGTGACCATTGGATATTAGTCTCTTTCCGTCCCTTTCATAACTACTATTAAAGTCTAAAAAAGAATCTCACATTCTTTTTTCTATATGTCTTATTGTCTATTCCCATTGAGTTATTTGGTATTTGCTGGTTAACTGAAATATTTTGTAATTGCAATAAAATAATTATATTCACAAATACTATTGTGAACTTACTTATACAATATAAATAAGTGCAAACTGAAAGCACACTCAAACTGCCACATAAATATCTTAGACTCTTTGCAAATTAAGCATTTGCTTCTCTTAAGTTTAGAAAAATAAGCTTGAGGTTTAAAAGTGGGAGGATACTTCTTAAAATTTTAAAAGTACAAGCTTTATGTAACTAAAATGACAGATTCAACTACAACAAAATTAATGATATCTATTTCACAAAGAACTTCATAGACAAATTTGACAGATAATGAAAGAAAAGATATTTGCAACGTCTAAAAGCTGTCAAAGTATTAATATGTATGCTATAAAAAGCTCACTTAAATATCACCCAAAAGAGTGGAGCTCTCAAAGAAAAATGGGCAAAATAGATGAATAAGAGTTTAGAGAAAGGGAAGTCTGAATGGCTATCAATCATATAAAGAATTGACTCAACTCATTAGAAAAATGCAAAGTGAAATTAGAGAAATAAAAATTTGACATTTGAAAAATTACTTCATAGTATGACAAATATTGGAAAGATAGACATTACTGAATATTTTTTTGGTTGGGGATAAATTGTAACTTGAGCAGGAAAATCCACACTACATTTAGGACTTAAACCTGAACCCGAATGGAACCTGAACCCTCTAAATTTTAACATATTGAACCTACACTTCAACCTGAATCCAATTTTTCACAAATTTGAGGTGCTGCACTAAAGGGTTGTAAATTTGTAATGTTGAACACTTAGCATCAGTTGTTGTTGTCAGGTGCAGTCGAGTCGAGTCCAACTCATAGGGACCCTATGTACAGCAGATCGAAACACTTGCCGATTCTGTGCCAGGCAAACCATCTTATTTATGTTTAAGCCCATTGTTGCAGACACTGTGTCAATCCATCTGGTGGAGGGTTTTCCTCTTTTGCGTTGACCTGCCACTCTTCCAAACATGATGTTCTTCTCCAGGGATTGTTCTCTCCTGACTACATGTCCGAAATATATAAGACGCAGTTTGGCCATTCTGGCTAGCAAGGAGCACTCTGGTTGTACTTCTTCTAGGACAGATTTGTTGGTTTTTTTGGCAGTCCATGGTATATTCAATAGATGTCTCCGGCACCACAATTCAAAAGCATCAATTCTTTTTCTGTCTCTCTTGTTCAATGTCCAGCTTTCACAACCATATGATGCCACTGAAAATACCATGGCATGAGTCAGACGCACCTTCGTCTTCAATGTGACATCTTTGCTTTCCAATACTCTAAAGAGATCTTTTGCCACAGCTTTTCCTAGAGCAATGCATCTTTGGATTTCTTGACTGCTGCTTCC